>JAJOZX010017040.1:0-55168 GCA_023014485.1 Bathynomus jamesi
ATATAAATTAATAGATTTTTTTTATGAAAGTTTCTAACATTGAATTATGATATAAATTAAATAGTAAAATTCTAATCATTTTTATATATTAAGTGTACATTTAAACTTTGTTGAAATTCGATTTAACATAGGATAAAAGCAATATTTCGGAAATGTAAAAATTTTTATTAACGTTTTTCTAAATGAAAAACTCTAATCTATTATGCTTCATTATGCCTTCATTATGCTTCTTTGGACATTATTTTCTCAACCAAATATAATAAAGGAGTTTCTTGCAAACATTAAAAAATTGTTTTAAAGTTATTGAAAGAGAGCATACTCCCTCTTTATTTTTAGACAACATTTGAATAATTCTTGTTAAAATGGTCGAAAATGAATGGATTTTTTATGAAAGTTTCTATACTCTTCCAATTATGAAGAAATTAAGTAGTAAATTCTAATTATTTTTACTGTATTTTTAAGTGTACATTTAAGCTTATGCTGAAAATTCCGGGTTTAACCTAGAGAAAAGCAATTTTGGAAATTTGAAAATATTGAATCGTTTTTCTTAAAAAAACTGTAATCTATTGTGCTTCATTATGCTCATTTGACATTATTTTCTGCAACCAAATAAAAATAAAGGAGTTTCTTGCCAAACATTAGAAAATTGTTTCAAAGTTTTCAAAGAGAGCCACACTCCCCATCTTTATTTTTAGACAGGATTTCAATAATTCTTGTTAAAATAGTCGAAATGAACGGATTTTTTTTTAAAGTTTCAATAATATTCAATTATGACATAAATTAAATAGTAAATTCCAATTTTTTTACCATATTTTAAGTGTACATTTAAGCTTATTTTGAAAATTCGGTTTGAAACATAGAGAAAAGCAACTTTCGGAAAGTAAAAATTTGAATATCGTTTTCCTTAAATGAAAAACTGTAATCTAATACGTTCCCTTATTGACTAAAATTTTTTTGAGATTTTATGCTTCATTTGACATTATTTTACAACCAATACAATAAAGGAGTTTCTTGCGAAAAATTTGAAAATCGTCTTATAGTTATTCAAAGAGAGCCACCCCTCCAGTCTTTACGTTTTGACGGAATTTCAAGGCTTCTTCATAAAATAGTCGAAATTAATACATTTTTTTATGAAAGTTTCTATACTACTGAATTATGATATAAATTAAATAGTAAATTCTAATCATTTTTACTATATTTATGTGTACATTTAAGCTTATGTTGAAAATTCGGTTTTTAAACATAGAGAAAAGGAACTTTCGGAAATGTAAAAATTTTGAATATCGTTTTCCTTAAATGAAAAATTGTAATCTATTACGTTCCCTTATTGACTAAAATTTTTTGAGATTTTATGCTTCATTTGACATTATTTTGTACAACCCAATACAATAAAGGAGTTTCTGGCGAAAAATTTGAAAATCGTCTTATAGTTATTCAAAGAGAGCCACCTCCACAGTCTTTACTTTTGACGGAATTTCAAGGCTTCTTCTTAAAATAGTCGAAATTAATACATTTTTTTATGAAAGTTTCTATACTACTGAATTATGATATAAATTAAATAGTAAATTCTAATCATTTTTACTATATTTATGTGTACATTTAAGCTTATGTTGAAAATTCGGTTTTAACATAGAGAAAAGGAACTTTCGGAAATGTAAAAATTTTGAATATCGTTTTTCCTTAAATGAAAAATTGTAATCTATTACGTTCCCTTATTGACTAAATTTTTTGAGATTTTATGCTTCATTTGACATTATTTTGTACAACCCAATATAATAAAGGAGTTTCTGTCGAAAAATTTGAAAATCGTCTTATAGTTATTCAAAGAGAGCCACCCTCCACAGTCTTTACTTTTTAGACGGAATTTCAAGGCTTCTTCTTAAAATAGTAAAATTAATAGATTTTTTTATGAAAGTTTCTATACTATTGAATTATGATATAAATTAAATAGTAAATTCTAATCATTTTTACTATATTTTAAGTGTACATTTAAGCTTATGTTGAAAATTCGGTTTTTAACATAGATAAAAGCAACTTTCGGAAATGTAAAAATTTTTATTCGTTTTTCTTAAATGAAAAACTCTAATCTATTATGCTTCATTATGCTTCATTATGCTTCATTTGACATTATTTTCTCAACCAAATATAATAAAGGAGTTTCTTGCCAAACATTAAAAATTGTTTTAAAGTTATTGAAAGAGAGCCATACTCCCCACTCTTTATTTTAGTCACATTTCAATAATTCTTGTTAAAATGTCGAAATGAATGGATTTTTTTATGAAAGTTTCTATACTCTTCAATTATGATATAAATTAAATAGTAAATTCTAATTATTTTTACTGTATTTTAAGTGTACATTTAAGCTTATGCTGAAAATTCGGTTTTAACATAGAGAAAAGCAACTTTTCGGAAATGTAAAATTTTTAATATCGTTTTTTCTTAAATGAAAAACTGTAATCTATTGTGCTTCATTATGCTTCATTTGACATTATTTTCTAGAACCAAATACAATAAAGGAGTTTCTTGCCAAACATTAGAAAATTGTTTTAAAGTATTTCAAAGAGAGCCACACTCCCCAGTCTTTATTTTTAGATAGGATTTCAATAATTCTTGTTAAAAAGTCGAAATGAAGGATTTTTTTTAAAGTTTCAGTGATATTCAATTATGACATGAATTAATAGTAAATTCCAATATTTTTACATATTTTAAGTGTACATTTGATTATTAAAATTATGATATAAATTAAATAGTAAATTCTAATCATTTTTACTATATTTATGTGTACATTTAAGTTTATGTTGAAAATTCGGTTTTTAACATAGAGAAAAGCAACTTTCGGAAATGTAAAAATTTGAATATCGTTTTCTTAAATGAAAAATTGTAATCTATTACGTTCCCTTATTGACTAAAATTTTTTTGAGATTTTATGCTTCATTTGACATTATTTTGTACAACCCAATACAATAAAGGAGTTTCTGGCGAAAAATTTGAAAATCGTCTTATAGTTATTCAAAGAGAGCCACCCTCCACAGTCTTTACGTTTTGACGGAATTTCAAGGCTTCTTCTTAAAATAGTCGAAATTAATACATTTTTTTATGAAAGTTTCTATACTACTGAATTATGATATAAATTAAATAGTAAATTCTAATCATTTTTACTATATTTATGTGTACATTTAAGCTTATGTTGAAAATTCGGTTTTTAACATAGAGAAAAGGAACTTTCGGAAATGTAAAAATTTTGAATATCGTTTTCCTTAAATGAAAAATTGTAATCTATTACGTTCCCTTATTGACTAAAATTTTTTGGAGATTTTATGCTTCATTTGACATTATTTTGTACAACCCAATATAATAAAGGAGTTTCTGTCGAAAAATTTGAAAATCGTCTTATAGTTATTCAAAGAGAGCCACCCTCCACAGTCTTTACTTTTAGACGGAATTTCAAGGCTTCTTCTTAAAATAGTAAAATTAATAGATTTTTTTATGAAAGTTTCTACACTATTGAATTATGATATAAATTAAATAGTAAATTCTAATCATTTTTACTATATTTTAAGTGTACATTTAAACTTATGTTGAAAATTCGATTTTTAACATAGATAAAAGCAATTTTCGGAAATGTAAAAATTTTTATTAACGTTTTTCTTAAATGAAAAACTCTAATCTATTATGCTTCATTATGCTTCATTATGCTTCATTTGACATTATTTTCTCCAACCAAATATAATAAAGGAGTTTCTTGCCAAACATTAAAAAATTGTTTTAAAGTTATTGAAAGAGAGCCATACTCCCCACTCTTTATTTTTAGTCAACATTTGAATAATTCTTGTTAAAATGGTCGAAATGAATGGATTTTTTTATGAAAGTTTCTATACTCTTCAATTATGATATAAATTAAGTAGTAAATTCTAATTATTTTTACTGTATTTTAAGTGTACATTTAAGCTTATGCTGAAAATTCGGTGTTTAACATAGAGAAAAGCAACTTTTCGAAATGTGAAAATTTTTAATATCGTTTTTCTTAAATGAAAAACTGTAATCTATTGTGCTTCATTATGCTTCATTTGACATTATTTTCTAGAACCAAATACAATAAAGGAGTTTCTTGCCAAACATTAGAAAATTGTTTCAAAGTATTTCAAAGAGAGCCACACTCCCCAGTCTTTATTTTTAGATAGGATTTCAATAATTCTTGTTAAAATAGTCGAAATGAACGGATTTTTTTTTTAAAGTTTCAGTGATATTCAATTATGACATGAATTAAATAGTAAATTCCAATAATTTTTACAATATTTTAAGTGTACATTTAAGATTATTTGGAAAATTATGATATAAATTAAATAGTAAATTCTAATCATTTTTACTATATTTATGTGTACATTTAAGTTTATGTTGAAAATTCGGTTTTTAACATAGAGAAAAGGAACTTTCGGAAATGTAAAAATTTTGAATATCGTTTTCCTTAAATGAAAAATTGTAATCTATTACGTTCCCTTATTGACTAAAATTTTTTGGAGATTTTACGCTTCATTTGACATTATTTTCTACAACCCAATATAATAAAGGAGTTTCTGTCGAAAAATTTGAAAATCGTCTTATAGTTATTCAAAGAGAGCCCCCTCCTCAGTCTTTACTTTTAGACGGAATTTCAAGGCTTCTTCTTAAAATAGTAAAAATTAATAGATTTTTTATGAAAGTTTCTACACTATTGAATTATGATATAAATTAAATAGTAAATTCTAATCATTTTTACTATATTTTAAGTGTACATTTAAACTTATGTTGAAAATTCGATTTTTAACATAGATAAAAGCAATTTTCGGAAATGTAAAAATTTTTATTAACGTTTTTCTTAAATGAAAAACTCTAATCTATTATGCTTCATTATGCTTCATTATGCTTCATTTGACATTATTTTCTCCAACCAAATATAATAAAGGAGTTTCTTGCCAAACATTAAAAAATTGTTTTAAAGTTATTGAAAGAGAGCCATACTCCCCACTCTTTATTTTTAGACAACATTTGAATAATTCTTGTTAAAATGGTCGAAATGAATGGATTTTTTTATGAAAGTTTCTATACTCTTCAATTATGATAGAAATTAAGTAGTAAATTCTAATTATTTTTACTGTATTTTAAGTGTACATTTAAGCTTATGCTGAAAATTCCGGGTTTAACATAGAGAAAAGCAATTTTGGAAATTTGAAAATATTGAATATCGTTTTTCTTAAATGAAAAACTGTAATCTATTGTGCTTCATTATGCTTCATTTGACATTATTTTCTGCAACCAAATAAAAATAAAGGAGTTTCTTGCCAAACATTAGAAAATTGTTTCAAAGTATTTCAAAGAGAGCCACACTCCCCAGTCTTTATTTTTAGACAGGATTTCAATAATTCTTGTTAAAATAGTCGAAATGAACGGATTTTTTTTTTAAAGTTTCAATAATATTCAATTATGACATAAATTAAATAGTAAATTCCAATCATTTTTACCATATTTTAAGTGTACATTTAAGCTTATTTTGAAAATTCGGTTTGAAACATAGAGAAAAGCAACTTTCGGAAAAGTAAAAAATTTGAATATCGTTTTTCTTAAATGAAAAACTGTAATCTAATACGTTCCCTTATTGACTAAAATTTTTTTGAGATTTTATGCTTCATTTGACATTATTTTCTACAACCCAATACAATAAAGGAGTTTCTTGCGAAAAATTTGAAAATCGTCTTATAGTTATTCAAAGAGAGCCACCCTCCACAGTCTTTACGTTTTGACGGAATTTCAAGGCTTCTTCATAAAATAGTCGAAATTAATACATTTTTTTATGAAAGTTTCTATACTACTGAATTATGATATAAATTAAATAGTAAATTCTAATAATTTTTACTATATTTATGTGTACATTTAAGCTTATGTTGAAAATTCGGTTTTTAACATAGAGAAAAGAACTTTCGGAAATGTAAAAATTTTGAATATCGTTTTCCTTAAATGAAAAATTGTAATCTATTACGTTCCCTTATTGACTAAAATTTTTTTGAGATTTTATGCTTCATTTGACATTATTTTGTACAACCCAATACAATAAAGGAGTTTCTGGCGAAAAATTTGAAAATCGTCTTATAGTTATTCAAAGAGAGCCACCCTCCACAGTCTTTAAGTTTTGACGGAATTTCAAGGCTTCTTCTTAAAATAGTCGAAATTAATACATTTTTTTGAAAGTTTCTATACTACTGAATTATGATATAAATTAAATAGTAAATTCTAATCATTTTTACTATATTTATGTGTACATTTAAGCTTATGTTGAAAATTCGGTTTTTAACATAGAGAAAAGGAACTTTCGGAAATGTAAAAATTTTGAATATCGTTTTCCTTAAATGAAAAATTGTAATCTATTACGTTCCCTTATTGACTAAAATTTTTTGGAGATTTTATGCTTCATTTGACATTATTTTGTACAACCCAATATAATAAAGGAGTTTCTGTCGAAAAATTTGAAAATCGTCTTATAGTTATTCAAAGAGAGCCACCCTCCTCAGTCTTTACTTTTAGACGGAATTTCAAGGCTTCTTCTTAAAATAGTAAAAATTAATAGATTTTTTATGAAAGTTTCTACACTATTGAATTATGATATAAATTAAATAGTAAATTCTAATCATTTTTACTATATTTTAAGTGTACATTTAAACTTATGTTGAAAATTCGATTTTTAACATAGATAAAAGCAATTTTCGGAAATGTAAAAATTTTTATTAACGTTTTTCTTAAATGAAAAACTCTAATCTATTATGCTTCATTATGCTTCATTATGCTTCGTTTGACATTATTTTCTCCAACCAAATATAATAAAGGAGTTTCTTGCCAAACATTAAAAAATTGTTTTAAAGTTATTGAAAGAGAGCCATACTCCCCACTCTTTATTTTTAGTCAACATTTGAATAATTCTTGTTAAAATGGTCGAAATGAATGGATTTTTTTATGAAAGTTTCTATACTCTTCAATTATGATATAAATTAAGTAGTAAATTCTAATTATTTTTACTGTATTTTAAGTGTACATTTAAGCTTATGCTGAAAATTCGGTGTTTAACATAGAGAAAAGCAACTTTTCGAAATGTGAAAATTTTTAATATCGTTTTTCTTAAATGAAAAACTGTAATCTATTGTGCTTCATTATGCTTCATTTGACATTATTTTCTAGAACCAAATACAATAAAGGAGTTTCTTGCCAAACATTAGAAAATTGTTTCAAAGTATTTCAAAGAGAGCCACACTCCCCAGTCTTTATTTTTAGATAGGATTTCAATAATTCTTGTTAAAATAGTCGAAATGAACGGATTTTTTTTTTAAAGTTTCAGTGATATTCAATTATGACATGAATTAAATAGTAAATTCCAATAATTTTTACAATATTTTAAGTGTACATTTAAGATTATTTGGAAAATTATGATATAAATTAAATAGTAAATTCTAATCATTTTTACTATATTTATGTGTACATTTAAGTTTATGTTGAAAATTCGGTTTGAAACATAGAGAAAAGCAACTTTCGGAAAAGGAAAAAATTTGAATATCGTTTTTCTTAAATGAAAAACTGTAATCTAATACGTTCCCTTATTGACTAAAATTTTTTTGAGATTTTATGCTTCATTTGACATTATTTTGTACAACCCAATACAATAAAGGAGTTTCTGGCGAAAAATTTGAAAATCGTCTTATAGTTATTCAAAGAGAGCCACCCTCCACAGTCTTTACGTTTTGACGGAATTTCAAGGCTTCTTCTTAAAATAGTCGAAATTAATACATTTTTTTATGAAAGTTTCTATACTACTGAATTATGATATAAATTAAATAGTAAATTCTAATCATTTTTACTATATTTATGTGTACATTTAAGCTTATGTTGAAAATTCGGTTTTTAACATAGAGAAAAGGAACTTTCGGAAATGTAAAAATTTTGAATATCGTTTTCCTTAAATGAAAAATTGTAATCTATTACGTTCCCTTATTGACTAAAATTTTTTTGAGATTTTATGCTTCATTTGACATTATTTTGTACAACCCAATACAATAAAGGAGTTTCTGGCGAAAAATTTGAAAATCGTCTTATAGTTATTCAAAGAGAGCCACCCTCCACAGTCTTTACGTTTTGACGGAATTTCAAGGCTTCTTCTTAAAATAGTCGAAATTAATACATTTTTTTATGAAAGTTTCTATACTACTGAATTATGATATAAATTAAATAGTAAATTCTAATCATTTTTACTATATTTATGTGTACATTTAAGCTTATGTTGAAAATTCGGTTTTTAACATAGAGAAAAGGAACTTTCGGAAATGTAAAAATTTTGAATATCGTTTTCCTTAAATGAAAAATTGTAATCTATTACGTTCCCTTATTGACTAAAATTTTTTGGAGATTTTATGCTTCATTTGACATTATTTTGTACAACCCAATATAATAAAGGAGTTTCTGTCGAAAAATTTGAAAATCGTCTTATAGTTATTCAAAGAGAGCCACCCTCCACAGTCTTTACTTTTAGACGGAATTTCAAGGCTTCTTCTTAAAATAGTAAAAATTAATAGATTTTTTATGAAAGTTTCTACACTATTGAATTATGATATAAATTAAATAGTAAATTCTAATCATTTTTACTATATTTTAAGTGTACATTTAAACTTATGTTGAAAATTCGATTTTTAACATAGATAAAAGCAATTTTCGGAAATGTAAAAATTTTTATTAACGTTTTTCTTAAATGAAAAACTCTAATCTATTATGCTTCATTATGCTTCATTATGCTTCATTTGACATTATTTTCTCCCACCAAATATAATAAAGGAGTTTCTTGCCAAACATTAAAAAATTGTTTTAAAGTTATTGAAAGAGAGCCATACTCCCCACTCTTTATTTTTAGTCAACATTTGAATAATTCTTGTTAAAATGGTCGAAATGAATGGATTTTTTTATGAAAGTTTCTATACTCTTCAATTATGATATAAATTAAGTAGTAAATTCTAATTATTTTTACTGTATTTTAAGTGTACATTTAAGCTTATGCTGAAAATTCGGTGTTTAACATAGAGAAAAGCAACTTTTCGAAATGTGAAAATTTTTAATATCGTTTTTCTTAAATGAAAAACTGTAATCTATTGTGCTTCATTATGCTTCATTTGACATTATTTTCTAGAACCAAATACAATAAAGGAGTTTCTTGCCAAACATTAGAAAATTGTTTCAAAGTATTTCAAAGAGAGCCACACTCCCCAGTCTTTATTTTTAGATAGGATTTCAATAATTCTTGTTAAAATAGTCGAAATGAACGGATTTTTTTTTTAAAGTTTCAGTGATATTCAATTATGACATGAATTAAATAGTAAATTCCAATAATTTTTACAATATTTTAAGTGTACATTTAAGATTATTTGGAAAATTATGATATAAATTAAATAGTAAATTCTAATCATTTTTACTATATTTATGTGTACATTTAAGTTTATGTTGAAAATTCGGTTTTTAACATAGAGAAAAGGAACTTTCGGAAATGTAAAAATTTTGAATATCGTTTTCCTTAAATGAAAAATTGTAATCTATTACGTTCCCTTATTGACTAAAATTTTTTGGAGATTTTACGCTTCATTTGACATTATTTTCTACAACCCAATATAATAAAGGAGTTTCTGGCGAAAAATTTGAAAATCGTCTTATAGTTATTCAAAGAGAGCAACCCTCCACAGTCTTTACTTTTAGACGGAATTTCAAGGCTTCTTCTTAAAATAGTCAAAATGAATAGATTTTTTTATGAAAGTTTCTATACTATTGAATTATGATATAAAGTAAATAGTAAATTCTAATCATTTTTACTATATTTTAAGTGTACATTTAAACTTATGTTGAAAATTCGATTTTTAACATAGATAAAAGCAATTTTCGAAATGTAAAATTTTTATTAACGTTTTTCTTAAATGAAAAACTCTAATCTATTATGCTTCATTATGCTTCATTATGCTTCATTTGACATTATTTTCTCCAACCAAATATAATAAAGGAGTTTCTTGCCAAACATTAAAAAATTGTTTTAAAGTTATTGAAAGAGAGCCATACTCCCCACTCTTTATTTTTAGTCAACATTTGAATAATTCTTGTTAAAATGGTCGAAATGAATGGATTTTTTTATGAAAGTTTCTATACTCTTCAATTATGATATAAATTAAGTAGTAAATTCTAATTATTTTTACTGTATTTTAAGTGTACATTTAAGCTTATGCTGAAAATTCGGTGTTTAACATAGAGAAAAGCAACTTTTCGAAATGTGAAAATTTTTAATATCGTTTTTCTTAAATGAAAAACTGTAATCTATTGTGCTTCATTATGCTTCATTTGACATTATTTTCTAGAACCAAATACAATAAAGGAGTTTCTTGCCAAACATTAGAAAATTGTTTCAAAGTATTTCAAAGAGAGCCACACTCCCCAGTCTTTATTTTTAGATAGGATTTCAATAATTCTTGTTAAAATAGTCGAAATGAACGGATTTTTTTTTAAAGTTTCAGTGATATTCAATTATGACATGAATTAAATAGTAAATTCCAATAATTTTTACAATATTTTAAGTGTACATTTAAGATTATTTGGAAAATTATGATATAAATTAAATAGTAAATTCTAATCATTTTTACTATATTTATGTGTACATTTAAGTTTATGTTGAAAATTCGGTTTTTAACATAGAGAAAAGGAACTTTCGGAAATGTAAAAATTTTGAATATCGTTTTCCTTAAATGAAAAATTGTAATCTATTACGTTCCCTTATTGACTAAAATTTTTTGGAGATTTTACGCTTCATTTGACATTATTTTCTACAACCCAATATAATAAAGGAGTTTCTGGCGAAAAATTTGAAAATCGTCTTATAGTTATTCAAAGAGAGCCACCCTCCACAGTCTTTACTTTTAGACGGAATTTCAAGGCTTCTTCTTAAAATAGTAAAATTAATAGATTTTTTTATGAAAGTTTCTACTATTGAATTATGATATAAATTAAATAGTAAATTCTAATCATTTTTACTATATTTTAAGTGTACATTTAAACTTATGTTGAAAATTCGATTTTTAACATAGATAAAAGCAATTTTCGGAAATGTAAAAATTTTTATTAACGTTTTTCTTAAATGAAAAACTCTAATCTATTATGCTTCATTATGCTTCATTATGCTTCATTTGACATTATTTTCTCCAACCAAATATAATAAAGGAGTTTCTTGCCAAACATTAAAAAATTGTTTTAAAGTTATTGAAAGAGAGCCATACTCCCCACTCTTTATTTTTAGACAACATTTGAATAATTCTTGTTAAAATGGTCGAAATGAATGGATTTTTTATGAAAGTTTCTATACTCTTCAATTATGATAGAAATTAAGTAGTAAATTCTAATTATTTTTACTGTATTTTAAGTGTACATTTAAGCTTATGCTGAAAATTCCGGGTTTAACATAGAGAAAAGCAATTTTGGAAATTTGAAAATATTGAATATCGTTTTTTTAAATGAAAAACTGTAATCTATTGTGCTTCATTATGCTTCATTTGACATTATTTTCTGCAACCAAATAAAAATAAAGGAGTTTCTTGCCAAACATTAGAAAATTGTTTCAAAGTATTTCAAAGAGAGCCACACTCCCCAGTCTTTATTTTTAGACAGGATTTCAATAATTCTTGTTAAAATAGTCGAAATGAACGGATTTTTTTTTAAAGTTTCAATAATATTCAATTATGACATAAATTAAATAGTAAATTCCAATCATTTTTACCATATTTTAAGTGTACATTTAAGCTTATTTTGAAAATTCGGTTTGAAACATAGAGAAAAGCAACTTTCGGAAAAGTAAAAAATTTGAATATCGTTTTTCTTAAATGAAAAACTGTAATCTAATACGTTCCCTTATTGACTAAAATTTTTTTGAGATTTTATGCTTCATTTGACATTATTTTCTACAACCCAATACAATAAAGGAGTTTCTTGCGAAAAATTTGAAAATCGTCTTATAGTTATTCAAAGAGAGCCACCCTCCACAGTCTTTACGTTTTGACGGAATTTCAAGGCTTCTTCATAAAATAGTCGAAATTAATACATTTTTTTATGAAAGTTTCTATACTACTGAATTATGATATAAATTAAATAGTAAATTCTAATAATTTTTACTATATTTATGTGTACATTTAAGCTTATGTTGAAAATTCGGTTTTTAACATAGAGAAAAGAACTTTCGGAAATGTAAAAATTTTGAATATCGTTTTCCTTAAATGAAAAATTGTAATCTATTACGTTCCCTTATTGACTAAAATTTTTTTGAGATTTTATGCTTCATTTGACATTATTTTGTACAACCCAATACAATAAAGGAGTTTCTGGCGAAAAATTTGAAAATCGTCTTATAGTTATTCAAAGAGAGCCACCCTCCACAGTCTTTAAGTTTTGACGGAATTTCAAGGCTTCTTCTTAAAATAGTCGAAATTAATACATTTTTTTATGAAAGTTTCTATACTACTGAATTATGATATAAATTAAATAGTAAATTCTAATCATTTTTACTATATTTATGTGTACATTTAAGCTTATGTTGAAAATTCGGTTTTTAACATAGAGAAAAGGAACTTTCGGAAATGTAAAAATTTTGAATATCGTTTTCCTTAAATGAAAAATTGTAATCTATTACGTTCCCTTATTGACTAAAATTTTTTGGAGATTTTATGCTTCATTTGACATTATTTTGTACAACCCAATATAATAAAGGAGTTTCTGTCGAAAAATTTGAAAATCGTCTTATAGTTATTCAAAGAGAGCCACCCTCCTCAGTCTTTACTTTTAGACGGAATTTCAAGGCTTCTTCTTAAAATAGTAAAAATTAATAGATTTTTATGAAAGTTTCTACACTATTGAATTATGATATAAATTAAATAGTAAATTCTAATCATTTTTACTATATTTTAAGTGTACATTTAAACTTATGTTGAAAATTCGATTTTTAACATAGATAAAAGCAATTTTCGGAAATGTAAAAATTTTTATTAACGTTTTTCTTAAATGAAAAACTCTAATCTATTATGCTTCATTATGCTTCATTATGCTTCGTTTGACATTATTTTCTCCAACCAAATATAATAAAGGAGTTTCTTGCCAAACATTAAAAAATTGTTTTAAAGTTATTGAAAGAGAGCCATACTCCCCACTCTTTATTTTTAGTCAACATTTGAATAATTCTTGTTAAAATGGTCGAAATGAATGGATTTTTTATGAAAGTTTCTATACTCTTCAATTATGATATAAATTAAGTAGTAAATTCTAATTATTTTTACTGTATTTTAAGTGTACATTTAAGCTTATGCTGAAAATTCGGTGTTTAACATAGAGAAAAGCAACTTTTCGAAATGTGAAAATTTTTAATATCGTTTTTCTTAAATGAAAAACTGTAATCTATTGTGCTTCATTATGCTTCATTTGACATTATTTTCTAGAACCAAATACAATAAAGGAGTTTCTTGCCAAACATTAGAAAATTGTTTCAAAGTATTTCAAAGAGAGCCACACTCCCCAGTCTTTATTTTTAGATAGGATTTCAATAATTCTTGTTAAAATAGTCGAAATGAACGGATTTTTTTTTAAAGTTTCAGTGATATTCAATTATGACATGAATTAAATAGTAAATTCCAATAATTTTTACAATATTTAAGTGTACATTTAAGATTATTTGGAAAATTATGATATAAATTAAATAGTAAATTCTAATCATTTTTACTATATTTATGTGTACATTTAAGTTTATGTTGAAAATTCGGTTTAACATAGAGAAAAGCAACTTTCGGAAATGTAAAAATTTGAATATCGTTTTTCTTAAATGAAAAACTGTAATCTATTACGTTCCCTTATTGACTAAAATTTTTTGAGATTTTATGCTTCATTTGACATTATTTTCTACAACCCAATACAATAAAGGAGTTTCTGGCGAAAAATTTGAAAATCGTCTTATAGTTATTCAAAGAGAGCCACCCTCCACAGTCTTTACGTTTTGACGGAATTTCAAGGCTTCTTCTTAAAATAGTCGAAATTAATACATTTTTTTATGAAAGTTTCTATACTATGAATTATGATATAAATTAAATAGTAAATTCTAATCATTTTTACTATATTTATGTGTACATTTAAGCTTATGTTGAAAATTCGGTTTTTAACATAGAGAAAAGGAACTTTCGGAAATGTAAAAATTTTGAATATCGTTTTCCTTAAATGAAAAATTGTAATCTATTACGTTCCCTTATTGACTAAAATTTTTTGGAGATTTTATGCTTCATTTGACATTATTTTGTACAACCCAATATAATAAAGGAGTTTCTGGCGAAAAATTTGAAAATCGTCTTATAGTTATTCAAAGAGAGCCACCCTCCACAGTCTTTACTTTTAGACGGAATTTCAAGGCTTCTTCTTAAAATAGTCAAAATTAATAGATTTTTTATGAAAGTTTCTATACTATTGAATTATGATATAAATTAAATAGTAAATTCTAATCATTTTTACTATATTTTAAGTGTACATTTAAACTTATGTTGAAAATTCGATTTTCATAGATAAAGCAATTTTCGGAAATGTAAAAATTTTTATTAACGTTTTTCTTAAATGAAAAACTCTAATCTATTATGCTTCATTATGCTTCATTATGCTTCATTTGACATTATTTTCTCCAACCAAATATAATAAAGGAGTTTCTTGCCAAACATTAAAAATTGTTTTAAAGTTATTGAAAGAGAGCCATACTCCCCACTCTTTATTTTTAGTCAACATTTGAATAATTCTTGTTAAAATGGTCGAAATGAATGGATTTTTTTATGAAAGTTTCTATACTCTTCAATTATGATATAAATTAAGTAGTAAATTCTAATTATTTTTACTGTATTTTAAGTGTACATTTAAGCTTATGCTGAAAATTCGGTGTTTAACATAGAGAAAAGCAACTTTTCGAAATGTGAAAATTTTTAATATCGTTTTTCTTAAATGAAAAACTGTAATCTATTGTGCTTCATTATGCTTCATTTGACATTATTTTCTAGAACCAAATACAATAAAGGAGTTTCTTGCCAAACATTAGAAAATTGTTTCAAAGTATTTCAAAGAGAGCCACACTCCCCAGTCTTTATTTTTAGATAGGATTTCAATAATTCTTGTTAAAATAGTCGAAATGAACGGATTTTTTTTTAAAGTTTCAGTGATATTCAATTATGACATGAATTAAATAGTAAATTCCAATAATTTTTACAATATTTTAAGTGTACATTTAAGATTATTTGGAAAATTATGATATAAATTAAATAGTAAATTCTAATCATTTTTACTATATTTATGTGTACATTTAAGTTTATGTTGAAAATTCGGTTTTTAACATAGAGAAAAGGAACTTTCGGAAATGTAAAAATTTTGAATATCGTTTTCCTTAAATGAAAAATTGTAATCTATTACGTTCCCTTATTGACTAAAATTTTTTGGAGATTTTACGCTTCATTTGACATTATTTTCTACAACCCAATATAATAAAGGAGTTTCTGTCGAAAAATTTGAAAATCGTCTTATAGTTATTCAAAGAGAGCCACCCTCAGTCTTTACTTTTAGACGGAATTTCAAGGCTTCTTCTTAAAATAGTAAAATTAATAGATTTTTTATGAAAGTTTCTACACTATTGAATTATGATATAAATTAAATAGTAAATTCTAATCATTTTTACTATATTTTAAGTGTACATTTAAACTTATGTTGAAAATTCGATTTTTAACATAGATAAAAGCAATTTTCGGAAATGTAAAAATTTTTATTAACGTTTTTCTTAAATGAAAAACTCTAATCTATTATGCTTCATTATGCTTCATTATGCTTCATTTGACATTATTTTCTCCAACCAAATATAATAAAGGAGTTTCTTGCCAAACATTAAAAAATTGTTTTAAAGTTATTGAAAGAGAGCCATACTCCCCACTCTTTATTTTTAGACAACATTTGAATAATTCTTGTTAAAATGGTCGAAATGAATGGATTTTTTTATGAAAGTTTCTATACTCTTCAATTATGATAGAAATTAAGTAGTAAATTCTAATTATTTTTACTGTATTTTAAGTGTACATTTAAGCTTATGCTGAAAATTCCGGGTTTAACATAGAGAAAAGCAATTTTGGAAATTTGAAAATTGAATATCGTTTTTCTTAAATGAAAAACTGTAATCTATTGTGCTTCATTATGCTTCATTTGACATTATTTTCTGCAACCAAATAAATAAAGGAGTTTCTTGCCAAACATTAGAAAATTGTTTCAAAGTATTTCAAAGAGAGCCACACTCCCCAGTCTTTATTTTTAGACAGGATTTCAATAATTCTTGTTAAAATAGTCGAAATGAACGGATTTTTTTTTTAAAGTTTCAATAATATTCAATTATGACATAAATTAAATAGTAAATTCCAATCATTTTTACCATATTTTAAGTGTACATTTAAGCTTATTTTGAAAATTCGGTTTGAAACATAGAGAAAAGCAACTTTCGGAAAAGTAAAAAATTTGAATATCGTTTTTCTTAAATGAAAAACTGTAATCTAATACGTTCCCTTATTGACTAAAATTTTTTTGAGATTTTATGCTTCATTTGACATTATTTTCTACAACCCAATACAATAAAGGAGTTTCTTGCGAAAAATTTGAAAATCGTCTTATAGTTATTCAAAGAGAGCCACCCTCCACAGTCTTTACGTTTTGACGGAATTTCAAGGCTTCTTCATAAAATAGTCGAAATTAATACATTTTTTATGAAAGTTTCTATACTACTGAATTATGATATAAATTAAATAGTAAATTCTAATAATTTTTACTATATTTATGTGTACATTTAAGCTTATGTTGAAAATTCGGTTTTTAACATAGAGAAAAGGAACTTTCGGAAATGTAAAAATTTTGAATATCGTTTTCCTTAAATGAAAAATTGTAATCTATTACGTTCCCTTATTGACTAAAATTTTTTTGAGATTTTATGCTTCATTTGACATTATTTTGTACAACCCAATACAATAAAGGAGTTTCTGGCGAAAAATTTGAAAATCGTCTTATAGTTATTCAAAGAGAGCCACCCTCCACAGTCTTTAAGTTTTGACGGAATTTCAAGGCTTCTTCTTAAAATAGTCGAAATTAATACATTTTTTTATGAAAGTTTCTATACTACTGAATTATGATATAAATTAAATAGTAAATTCTAATCATTTTTACTATATTTATGTGTACATTTAAGCTTATGTTGAAAATTCGGTTTTTAACATAGAGAAAAGGAACTTTCGGAAATGTAAAAATTTTGAATATCGTTTTCCTTAAATGAAAAATTGTAATCTATTACGTTCCCTTATTGACTAAAATTTTTTGGAGATTTTATGCTTCATTTGACATTATTTTGTACAACCCAATATAATAAAGGAGTTTCTGTCGAAAAATTTGAAAATCGTCTTATAGTTATTCAAAGAGAGCCACCCTCCTCAGTCTTTACTTTTAGACGGAATTTCAAGGCTTCTTCTTAAAATAGTAAAAATTAATAGATTTTTTATGAAAGTTTCTACACTATTGAATTATGATATAAATTAAATAGTAAATTCTAATCATTTTTACTATATTTTAAGTGTACATTTAAACTTATGTTGAAAATTCGATTTTTAACATAGATAAAAGCAATTTTCGGAAATGTAAAAATTTTTATTAACGTTTTTCTTAAATGAAAAACTCTAATCTATTATGCTTCATTATGCTTCATTATGCTTCGTTTGACATTATTTTCTCCAACCAAATATAATAAAGGAGTTTCTTGCCAAACATTAAAAAATTGTTTTAAAGTTATTGAAAGAGAGCCATACTCCCCACTCTTTATTTTTAGTCAACATTTGAATAATTCTTGTTAAAATGGTCGAAATGAATGGATTTTTTTATGAAAGTTTCTATACTCTTCAATTATGATATAAATTAAGTAGTAAATTCTAATTATTTTTACTGTATTTTAAGTGTACATTTAAGCTTATGCTGAAATTCGGTGTTTAACATAGAGAAAAGCAACTTTTCGAAATGTGAAAATTTTTAATATCGTTTTTCTTAAATGAAAAACTGTAATCTATTGTGCTTCATTATGCTTCATTTGACATTATTTTCTAGAACCAAATACAATAAAGGAGTTTCTTGCCAAACATTAGAAAATTGTTTCAAAGTATTTCAAAGAGAGCCACACTCCCCAGTCTTTATTTTTAGATAGGATTTCAATAATTCTTGTTAAAATAGTCGAAATGAACGGATTTTTTTTTAAAGTTTCAGTGATATTCAATTATGACATGAATTAAATAGTAAATTCCAATAATTTTTACAATATTTTAAGTGTACATTTAAGATTATTTGGAAAATTATGATATAAATTAAATAGTAAATTCTAATCATTTTTACTATATTTATGTGTACATTTAAGTTTATGTTGAAAATTCGGTTTTTAACATAGAGAAAAGGAACTTTCGGAAATGTAAAAATTTTGAATATCGTTTTTTAAATGAAAAATGTAATCTATTACGTTCCCTTATTGACTAAAATTTTTTGAGATTTTATGCTTCATTTGACATTATTTTGTACAACCCAATACAATAAAGGAGTTTCTGGCGAAAAATTTGAAAATCGTCTTATAGTTATTCAAAGAGAGCACCCTCCACAGTCTTTACTTTTGACGGAATTTCAAGGCTTCTTCTTAAAATAGTCAAATTAATACATTTTTTATGAAAGTTTCTATACTATGAATTATGATATAAAGTTAAATAGTAAATTCTAATCATTTTACTATAT
Organism: Bathynomus jamesi; assembly: GCA_023014485.1. Lineage (NCBI taxonomy): Eukaryota > Metazoa > Arthropoda > Malacostraca > Isopoda > Cirolanidae > Bathynomus > Bathynomus jamesi. The sequence continues at coordinate 18,883 of JAJOZX010017040.1, forward strand.
TTATGTGTACATTTAAGCTTATGTTGAAAATTCGGTTTTTAACATAGAGAAAAGGAACTTTCGGAAATGTAAAAATTTTGAATTCGTTTTCCTTAAATGAAAAATTGTAATCTATTACGTTCCCTTATTGACTAAATTTTTTGAGATTTTATGCTTCATTTGACATTATTTTGTACAACCCAATATAATAAAGGAGTTTCTGTCGAAAAATTTGAAAATCGTCTTATAGTTATTCAAAGAGAGCCACCCTCCACAGTCTTTACTTTTAGACGGAATTTCAAGGCTTCTTCTTAAAATAGTAAAAATTAATAGATTTTTTATGAAAGTTTCTACACTATTGAATTATGATATAAATTAAATAGTAAATTCTAATCATTTTTACTATATTTTAAGTGTACATTTAAAACTTATGTTGAAAATTCGATTTTAACATAGATAAAAGCAATTTTCGGAAATGTAAAATTTTTATTAACGTTTTTCTTAAATGAAAAACTCTAATCTATTATGCTTCATTATGCTTCATTATGCTTCATTTGACATTATTTTCTCCAACCAAATATAATAAAGGAGTTCTTGCCAAACATTAAAAATTGTTTTAAAGTATTGAAAGAGAGCCATACTCCCACACTCTTTATTTTAGTCAACATTTGAATAATTCTTGTTAAAATGGTCGAAATGAATGGATTTTTTTATGAAAGTTTCTATACTCTTCAATTATGATATAAATTAAGTAGTAAATTCTAATTATTTTTACTGTATTTTAAGTGTACATTTAAGCTTATGCTGAAAATTCGGTGTTTAACATAGAGAAAAGCAACTTTTCGAAATGTGAAAATTTTTAATATCGTTTTCTTAAATGAAAAACTGTAATCTATTGTGCTTCATTATGCTTCATTTGACATTATTTTCTAGAAACAAATACAATAAAGGAGTTTCTTGCCAAACATTAGAAAATTGTTTCAAAGTATTCAAAGAGAGCCACACTCCCCAGTCTTTATTTTTAGATAGGATTTCAATAATTCTTGTTAAAATAGTCGAAATGAACGGATTTTTTTTTTAAAGTTTCAGTGATATTCAATTATGACATGAATTAAATAGTAAATTCCAATAATTTTTACAATATTTTAAGTGTACATTAAGATTATTTGGAAAATTATGATATAAATTAAATAGTAAATCTAATCATTTTACTATATTTATGTGTACATTTAAGTTTATGTTGAAAATTCGGTTTTTAACATAGAGAAAGGAACTTTCGGAAATGTAAAAATTTGAATATCGTTTTCTTAAATGAAAAATTGTAATCTATTACGTTCCCTTATTGACTAAAATTTTTTGGAGATTTTACGCTTCATTTGACATTATTTTCTACAACCCAATATAATAAAGGATTTCTGGCGAAAAATTTGAAAATCGTCTTATAGTTATTCAAAGAGAGCAACCCTCCACAGTCTTTACTTTTAGACGGAATTTCAAGGCTTCTTCTTAAAATATTCAAAATGAATAGATTTTTTTATGAAAGTTTCTATACTATTGAATTATGATATAAAGTAATAGTAAATTCTAATCATTTTTACTATATTTTAAGTGTACATTTAAACTTATGTTGAAAATTCGATTTTTAACATAGATAAAAGCAATTTTCGAAATGTAAAATTTTTATTACGTTTTTCTTAAATGAAAAACTCTAATCTATTATGCTTCATTATGCTTCATTATGCTTCATTTGACATATTTTCCAACCAAATATAATAAAGGAGTTTCTTGCCAAACATTAAAAAAATTGTTTTAAAGTTATGAAAGAGAGCCATACTCCCCACTCTTTATTTTTAGACAACATTGAATAATCTTGTTAAAATGGTCGAAATGAATGGATTTTTTTTTAGAAAGTTTCTATACTCTTCAATTATGATATAAATTAAGTAGTAAATTCTAATTATTTTACTGTATTTTAATTGTACATTTAAGCTTATGCTGAAAATTCGGGTGTAACATAGAGAAAAGCAACTTTTCGAAATGTGAAAATTTTAATATCGTTTTTCTTAAATGAAAAACTGTAATCTATTGTGCTTCATTATGCTTCATTTGACATTATTTTCTAGAACCAAATACAATAAAGGAGTTTCTTGCAAACATTAGAAAATTGTTTCAAAGTATTTCAAAGAGAGCCACACTCACAGTCTCTTTATTTTAGATAGGATTTCAATAATTCTTGTTAAAATAGTCGAAATGAACGGATTTTTTTTTAAAGTTTCATGATATTCAAATATGAATGTAAATTAGAATAGTAAATTCCAAAAATTTTTACAATATTTTAAGTGTACATTTAAGATTATTTGGAAAATTATGATATAAATTAAATAGTAAATCTAATCATTTTTACTATATTTATGTGTACATTTAAGTTTATGTTGAAAATTCGGTTTTTAACATAGAGAAAAGGAACTTTCGGAAATGTAAAATTTTGAATATCGTTTTCCTTAAATGAAAAATTGTAATATTTACGTTCCCTTATTGACTAAAATTTTTTTGGAGATTTTACTTCATTTGACATTATTTTCTACAACCCAATAATAAAAGGAGTTTCTGGCGAAAAATTTGAAAATCGTCTTATAGTTATTCAAAGAGAGCAACCCTCCACAGTCTTTACTTTTAGACGGAATTTCAAGGCTTCTTTAAAATAGTCAAAAATTAATAGATTTTTTTATGAAAGTTTTCTACACTATGAATTATGATATAAAGTAAATAGTAAATTCTAATCATTTTTACTATATTTTAAGTGTACATTTAAACTTATGTTGAAAATTCGATTTTTAACATAGATAAAAAGCAATTTTCGGAAATGTAAAAATTTTTATTAACGTTTTTCTTAAATGAAAAACTCTAATCTATTATGCTTCATTATGCTTCATTATGCTTCATTTGACATTATTTTCTCCAACCAAATATAATAAAGGAGTTTCTTGCCAAAACATTAAAAAATTGTTTTAAAGTTATTGAAAGAGAGCCATAACTCCCACTCTTTATTTTTAGACAACATTTGAATAATTCTTGTTAAAATGGTCGAAATGAATGGATTTTTTATGAAAGTTTCTATACTCTTCAATTATGATAGAAATTAAGTAGTAAATTCTAATTATTTTTACTGTATTTTAAGTGACATTTAAGCTTATGCTGAAAATTCCGGGTTTAACATAGAGAAAAGCAATTTTGGAAATTTGAAAATTTGAATATCGTTTTTCTTAAATGAAAAAACTGTAATCTATTGTGCTTCATTATGCTCATTTGACATTATTTTCTGCAACCAAATACAATAAAGGAGTTTCTTGCCAACATTAGAAAATTGTTTTCAAAGTATTTCAAAGAGAGCCACACTCCCCAGTCTTATTTTTAGACAGGATTTCAATAATCTTGTTAAAATAGTCGAAATGAACGGATTTTTTTTTAAAGTTTCAATAATATCAATTATGACATAAATTAAATAGTAAATTCCAATAATTTTACCATATTTAAGTGTACATTAAGCTATTTTGAAATTCGGTTTGAAACAGAGAAAAGCAACTTTCGGAAAAGTAAAAAATTTGAATATCGTTTTCTTAAATGAAAAACTGTAATCTAATACGTTCCCTTATTGACTAAAATTTTTGAGATTTTATGCTTCATTGGACATTATTTCTACAACCCAATACAATAAAGGAGTTTCTGCGAAAATTGAAAATCGTCTTATAGTTATTCAAAGAGAGCCACCCTCCACGTCTTTACGTTTTTGACGGAATTCAAGGCTTCTTCATAAAATAGTCGAAATTAATACATTTTTTATGAAAGTTTCTATACTACTGAATTATGATATAAATTAAATAGTAAATTCTAATAATTTTTACTATATTTATGTGTACATTTAAGCTTCTGTTGAAAATCGGTTTTAACATAGAGAAAAGGAACTTTCGGAAATGTAAAAATTTTGAATATCGTTTTCCTTAAATGAAAAATTGTAATCTATTACGTTCTTATGACTAAAATTTTTGGAGATTTTATGCTTCATTTGACATTATTTTGTACAACCCAATACAATAAAGGAGTTTCTGGCTTGAAAAATTTTGAAAATCGTCTTATAGTATTCAAAGAGAGCCACCTCCACAGTCTTTACGTTTGACGGAATTTCAAGGCTTCTTCTTAAAATAGTCGAAATTAATACATTTTTTTATGAAAGTTTCTATACTACTGAATTATGATATAAATTAATAGTAAATTCTAAATCATTTTACTATATTTATGTGTACATTTAAGCTTATGTTGAAAATTCGGTTTTTAACATAGAGAAAAGGAACTTTCGGAAATGTAAAAATTTTGAATATCGTTTTCCTTAAATGAAAAATTGTAATCTATTACGTTCCCTTATTGACTAAAATTTTTTGGAGATTTTATGCTTCATTTGACATTATTTTGTACAACCCAATATAATAAAGGAGTTTCTGTCGAAAAATTTGAAAATCGTCTTATAGTTATTCAAAGAGAGCCACCTCCTCAGTCTTTACTTTTAGACGGAATTTCAAGGCTTCTTCTTAAAATAGTAAAAATTAATAGATTTTTTATGAAAGTTTCTACACTATTGAATTATGATATAAATTAAATAGTAAATTCTAATCATTTTTACTATATTTTAAGTGTACATTTAAACTTATGTTGAAAATTCGATTTTTAACATAGATAAAAGCAATTTTCGGAAATGTAAAAATTTTTATTAACGTTTTTCTTAAATGAAAAACTCTAATCTATTATGCTTCATTATGCTTCATTATGCTTCGTTTGACATTATTTTCTCCAACCAAATATAATAAAGGAGTTTCTTGCCAAACATTAAAAAATTGTTTTAAAGTTATTGAAAGAGAGCCATACTCCCCACTCTTTATTTTTAGTCAACATTTGAATAATTCTTGTTAAAATGGTCGAAATGAATGGATTTTTTATGAAAGTTTCTATACTCTTCAATTATGATATAAATTAAGTAGTAAATTCTAATTATTTTTACTGTATTTTAAGTGTACATTTAAGCTTATGCTGAAAATTCGGTGTTTAACATAGAGAAAAGCAACTTTTCGAAATGTGAAAATTTTTAATATCGTTTTTCTTAAATGAAAAACTGTAATCTATTGTGCTTCATTATGCTTATTTGACATTATTTTCTAGAACCAAATACAATAAAGGAGTTCTTGCCAAACATTAGAAAATTGTTTCAAAGTATTTCAAAGAGAGCCACACTCCCAGTCTTTATTTTTAGATAGGATTTCAATAATTCTTGTTAAAATAGTCGAAATGAACGGATTTTTTTTTTAAAGTTTCAGTGATATTCAATTATGACATGAATTAAATAGTAAATTCCAATAATTTTTACAATATTTTAAGTGTACATTTAAGATTATTTGGAAAATTATGATATAAATTAAATAGTAAATTCTAATCATTTTTACTATATTTATGTGTACATTTAAGTTTATGTTGAAAATTCGGTTTTTAACATAGAGAAAAGGAACTTTCGGAAATGTAAAAATTTGAATATCGTTTTCCTTAAATGAAAAATTGTAATCTATTACGTTCCCTTATTGACTAAAATTTTTGGAGATTTTATGCTTCATTTGACATTATTTTGTACAACCCAATATAATAAAGGAGTTTCTGGCGAAAAATTTGAAAATCGTCTTATAGTTATTCAAAGAGAGCCACCCTCCACAGTCTTTACTTTAGACGGAATTTCAAGGTTCTTCTTAAAATAGTCAAATTAATAGATTTTTTATGAAAGTTTCTATACTATTGAATTATGATATAAAGTAAATAGTAAATTCTAATCATTTTTACTATATTTAAGTGTACATTTAAGCTTATGTTGAAAATTCGTTTTAACATAGAGAAAAGCAACTTTCGGAAATGTAAAAATTTTGAATACGTTTTCCTTAAATGAAAATTGTAATCTATTACGTTCCCTTATTGGACTAAAATTTTTTGGAGATTTTATGCTCATTTGACATTATTTTGTACAACCAATATAATAAAGGAGTTTCTGTCGAAAAATTTGAAAATCGTTTATAGTTATTCAAAGAGAGCCACCCCCACAGTCTTTATTTTGACGGAATTTAAGGCTTCTTCTTAAATAGTCGAAATTAATATTTTTTTATGAAAGTTTCTATACTGAATTATGATATAAATTAAATAGTAAATTCTAAATTTTTACTTATTTTAAGTGTACATTTAAGCTTATGTTGAAAATTCGGTTTTTAACATAGAGAAAAGCAACTTTCGGAAATGTAAAAATTTTGAATATCGTTTTCTTAAATGAAAAACTGTAATCTATTGTGCTTCATTATGCTTCATTTGACATTATTTTCTACAACCAATACAATAAAGGAGTTTCTGCAAAATTTGAAAATGTTTAAGTTATTCAAAGAGAGCCACCTCCCAGTCTTTATTTTTAGAGGATTTCAATAATTCTTGTTAAAAGAGTCGAAATGAAATTTTTAAGTCTGATTTCTTATCTTAAATAGTAAATTAATAATTTTTTATTAGTATTTAAATATTGAATTATGATATAAATTAAATAGTAAATTCTAATCATTTTACTATATTTATGTGTACATTTAAGCTTATGTTGAAAATTCGGTTTTTAACATAGAGAAAAGGAACTTTCGGAAATGTAAAAATTTTGAATATCGTTTTCTTAAATGAAAAATTGTAATCTATTACGTTCCCTTATTGACTAAATTTTTGGAGATTTAGCTTCATTTGACATTATTTTCTACAACCAATATAATAAAGGAGTTTCTGTCGAAAAATTTGAAAATCGTCTTATAGTTATTCAAAGAGAGCCACCCTCCTCAGTCTTTACTTTTAGACGGAATTTCAAGGCTTCTTCTTAAAATAGTAAAAATTAATAGATTTTTTATGAAAGTTTCTACACTATTGAATTATGATATAAATTAAATAGTAAATTCTAATCATTTTTACTATATTTTAAGTGTACATTTAAACTTATGTTGAAAATTCGATTTTTAACATAGATAAAAGCAATTTTCGGAAATGTAAAAATTTTTAAACGTTTTTCTTAAATGAAAAACTCTAATCTATTATGCTTCATTATGCTTCATTATGCTTCATTGACATTATTTTCTCCAACCAAATATAATAAAGGAGTTTCTTGCCAAACATTAAAAAATTGTTTTAAAGTTATTGAAAGAGAGCCATACTCCCCACTCTTTATTTTTAGACAACATTTGAATAATTCTTGTTAAATGGTCGAAATGAATGGATTTTTTTATGAAAGTTTCTATACTCTTCAATTATGATAGAAATTAAGTAGTAAATTCTAATTATTTTTACTGTATTTTAAGTGTACATTTAAGCTTATGCTGAAAATTCCGGTTTAACATAGAGAAAAGCAATTTTGGAAATTTGAAAATTTGAATATCGTTTTTCTTAAATGAAAAACTGTAATCTATTGTGCTTCATTATGCTTCATTTGACATTATTTTCTGCAACCAAATAAAATAAAGGAGTTTCTTGCCAAACATTAGAAAATTGTTTCAAAGTATTTCAAAGAGAGCCACACTCCCCAGTCTTTATTTTTAGACAGGATTTCAATAATTCTTGTTAAAATAGTCGAAATGAACGGATTTTTTTTTTAAAGTTTCAATAATATTCAATTATGACATAAATTAAATAGTAAATTCCAATCATTTTTACATATTTAAGTGTACATTTAAGCTTATTTTGAAAATTCGGTTTGAAACATAGAGAAAAGCAACTTTCGGAAAAGTAAAAAATTTGAATATCGTTTTTCTTAAATGAAAAACTGTAATCTAATACGTTCCCTTATTGACTAAAATTTTTTTGAGATTTTATGCTTCATTTGACATATTTTCTACAACCCAATACAATAAAGGAGTTTCTGCGAAAAATTTGAAAATCGTCTTATAGTTATTCAAAGAGAGCCACCCTCCACAGTCTTTACGTTTTGACGGAATTTCAAGGCTTCTTCTTAAAATAGTCGAAATTAATACATTTTTTATGAAAGTTTCTATACTACTGAATTATGATATAAATTAAATAGTAAATTCTAAATTTTTACTATATTTATGTGTACATTTAAGCTTATGTTGAAAATTCGGTTTTTAACATAGAGAAAAGAACTTTCGGAAATGTAAAAATTTTGAATATCGTTTTCTTAAATGAAAAATTGTAATCTATTACGTTCCCTTATTGACTAAAATTTTTTGAGATTTTATGCTTCATTTGACATTATTTTGTACAACCCAATACAATAAAGGAGTTTCTGGCGAAAAAATTTGAAAATCGTCTTATAGTTATTCAAAGAGAGCCACCCTCCACAGTCTTTAGTTTTGACGGAATTTCAAGGCTTCTTCTTAAAATAGTCGAAATTAATACATTTTTTTATGAAAGTTTCTATACTACTGAATTATGATATAAATTAAATAGTAAATTCTAATCATTTTTACTATATTTATGTGTACATTTAAGCTTATGTTGAAAATTCGGTTTTTAACATAGAGAAAAGGAACTTTCGGAAATGTAAAAATTTTGAATATCGTTTTCCTTAAATGAAAAATTGTAATCTATTACGTTCCCTTATTGACTAAAATTTTTTGGAGATTTTATGCTTCATTTGACATTATTTTGTACAACCCAATATAATAAAGGAGTTTCTGTCGAAAAATTTGAAAATCGTCTTATAGTTATTCAAAGAGAGCCACCCTCCCAGTCTTTACTTTTAGACGGAATTTCAAGGCTTCTTCTTAAAATAGTAAAAATTAATAGATTTTTTATGAAAGTTTCTACACTATTGAATTATGATATAAATTAAATAGTAAATTCTAATCATTTTTACTATATTTTAAGTGTACATTTAAACTTATGTTGAAAATTCGATTTTTAACATAGATAAAAGCAATTTTCGGAAATGTAAAAATTTTTATTAACGTTTTTCTTAAATGAAAAACTAATCTATTATGCTTCATTATGCTTCATTATGCTTCATTTGACATTATTTTCTCCAACCAAATATAATAAAGGAGTTTCTTGCCAAACATTAAAAAATTGTTTTAAAGTTATTGAAGAGAGCCATACTCCCACTCTTTATTTTTAGTCAACATTTGAATAATTCTTGTTAAAATGGTCGAAATGAATGGATTTTTTTATGAAAGTTTCTATACTCTTCAATTATGATATAAATTAAGTAGTAAATTCTAATTATTTTTACTGTATTTTAAGTGTACATTTAAGCTTATGCTGAAAATTCGGTGTTTAACATAGAGAAAAGCAACTTTTCGAAATGTGAAAATTTTAATATCGTTTTTCTTAAATGAAAAACTGTAATCTATTGTGCTTCATTATGCTTCATTTGACATTATTTTCTAGAACCAAATACAATAAAGGAGTTCTTGCCAAACATTAGAAAATTGTTTCAAAGTATTTCAAAGAGAGCCACACTCCCCAGTCTTTATTTTTAGATAGGATTTCAATAATTCTTGTTAAAATAGTCGAAATGAACGGATTTTTTTTTAAAGTTTCAGTGATATTCAATTATGACATGAATTAAATAGTAAATTCCAATAATTTTTACAATATTTTAAGTGTACATTTAAGATTATTTGGAAAATTATGATATAAATTAAATAGTAAATTCTAATCATTTTTACTATATTTATGTGTACATTTAAGTTTATGTTGAAAATTCGGTTTTTAACATAGAGAAAAGGAACTTTCGGAAATGTAAAAATTTTGAATATCGTTTTCCTTAAATGAAAAATTGTAATCTATTACGTTCCCTTATTGACTAAAATTTTTGGAGATTTTACGCTTCATTTGACATTATTTTCTACAACCCAATATAATAAAGGAGTTTCTGGCGAAAAATTTGAAAATCTTATAGTTATTCAAAGAGAGCAACCCTCCACAGTCTTTACTTTTAGACGGAATTTCAAGGCTTCTTCTTAAAATAGTCAAAATGAATAGATTTTTTATGAAAGTTTCTATACTATTGAATTATGATATAAAGTAAATAGTAAATTCTAATCATTTTTACTATATTTTAAGTGTACATTTAAACTTATGTTGAAAATTCGATTTTTAACATAGATAAAAGCAATTTTCTGAAATGTAAAAATTTTTATTAACGTTTTTCTTAAAGAAAAACTCTAATCTATTATGCTTCATTATGCTTCATTATGCTTCATTTGACATTATTTTCTCCAACCAAATATAATAAAGGAGTTTCTTGCCAAACATTAAAAAATTTTTTAAAGTTATTGAAAGAGAGCCATACTCCCCACTCTTTATTTTTAGTCAACATTTGAATAATTCTTGTTAAAATGGTCGAAATGAATGGATTTTTTATGAAAGTTTCTATACTCTTCAATTATGATATGAATATAAATAAGTAGTAAATTCTAATTATTTTTACTGTATTTTAAGTGTACATTTAAGCTTATGCTGAAAATTCGGTGTTTAACATAGAGAAAAGCAACTTTTCGAAATGTGAAAATTTTAATATCGTTTTTCTTAAATGAAAAACTGTAATCTATTGTGCTTCATTATGCTTCATTTGACATTATTTTCTAGAACCAAATACAATAAAGGAGTTTCTTGCCAAACATTAGAAAATTGTTTCAAAGTATTTCAAAGAGAGCCACACTCCCCAGTCTTTATTTTTAGATAGGATTTCAATAATTCTTGTTAAAATAGTCGAAATGAACGGATTTTTTTTTTAAAGTTTCAGTGATATTCAATTATGACATGAATTAAATAGTAAATTCCAATAATTTTTACAATATTTTAAGTGTACATTTAAGATTATTTGGAAAATTATGATATAAATTAAATAGTAAATTCTAATCATTTTTACTATATTTATGTGTACATTTAAGTTTATGTTGAAAATTCGGTTTTTAACATAGAGAAAAGGAACTTTCGGAAATGTAAAAATTTTGAATATCGTTTTCCTTAAATGAAAAATTGTAATCTATTACGTTCCCTTATTGACTAAAATTTTTTGGAGATTTTACGCTTCATTTGACATTATTTTCTACAACCCAATATAATAAAGGAGTTTCTGTCGAAAAATTTGAAAATCGTCTTATAGTTATTCAAAGAGAGCCACCCTCCTCAGTCTTTACTTTTAGACGGAATTTCAAGGCTTCTTCTTAAAATAGTAAAAATAATAGATTTTTTTATGAAAGTTTCTACACTATTGAATTATGATATAAATTAAATAGTAAATTCTAATCATTTTTACTATATTTAAGTGTACATTTAAACTTATGTTGAAAATTCGATTTTTAACATAGATAAAAGCAATTTTCGGAAATGTAAAAATTTTTATTAACGTTTTTCTTAAATGAAAAACTCTAATCTATTATGCTTCATTATGCTTCATTATGCTTCATTTGACATTATTTTCTCCAACCAAATATAATAAAGGAGTTTCTTGCCAAACATTAAAAAATTGTTTTAAAGTTATTGAAAGAGAGCCATACTCCCCACTCTTTATTTTTAGACAACATTTGAATAATTCTTGTTAAAATGGTCGAAATGAATGGATTTTTTTATGAAAGTTTCTATACTCTTCAATTATGATAGAAATTAAGTAGTAAATTCTAATTATTTTTACTGTATTTTAAGTGTACATTTAAGCTTATGCTGAAAATTCCGGGTTTAACATAGAGAAAAGCAATTTTGGAAATTTGAAAATTTGAATATCGTTTTTCTTAAATGAAAAACTGTAATCTATTGTGCTTCATTATGCTTCATTTGACATTATTTTCTGCAACCAATAAAAATAAAGGAGTTTCTTGCCAAACATTAGAAAATTGTTTCAAAGTATTTCAAAGAGAGCCACACTCCCCAGTCTTTATTTTTAGACAGGATTTCAATAATTCTTGTTAAAATAGTCGAAATGAACGGATTTTTTTTAAAGTTTCAATAATATTCAATTATGACATAAATTAAATAGTAAATCCAATCATTTTTACCATATTTTAAGTGTACATTTAAGCTTATTTGAAAATTCGGTTTGAAACATAGAGAAAAGCAACTTTCGGAAAGTAAAAATTTGAATATCGTTTTCTTAAATGAAAAACTGTAATCTAATACGTTCCCTTATTGACTAAAATTTTTTGAGATTTTATGCTTCATTTGACATTATTTTCTACAACCCAATACAATAAAGGAGTTTCTGCGAAAAATTTGAAAATCGTCTTATAGTTATTCAAAGAGAGCCACCCTCCACAGTCTTTACGTTTTGACGGAATTTCAAGGCTTCTTCATAAAATAGTCGAAATTAATACATTTTTTTATGAAAGTTTCTATACTACTGAATTATGATATAAATTAAATAGTAAATTCTAATAATTTTTACTATATTTATGTGTACATTTAAGCTTATGTTGAAAATTCGGTTTTTAACATAGAGAAAAGAACTTTCGGAAATGTAAAAATTTTGAATATCGTTTTCCTTAAATGAAAAATTGTAATCTATTACGTTCCCTTATTGACTAAAATTTTTTTGAGATTTTATGCTTCATTTGACATTATTTTGTACAACCCAATACAATAAAGGAGTTTCTGGCGAAAAATTTGAAAATCGTCTTATAGTTATTCAAAGAGAGCCACCCTCCACAGTCTTTAAGTTTTGACGGAATTTCAAGGCTTCTTCTTAAAATAGTCGAAATTAATACATTTTTTTATGAAAGTTTCTATACTACTGAATTATGATATAAATTAAATAGTAAATTCTAATCATTTTTACTATATTTATGTGTACATTTAAGCTTATGTTGAAAATTCGGTTTTTAACATAGAGAAAAGGAACTTTCGGAAATGTAAAAATTTTGAATATCGTTTTCCTTAAATGAAAAATTGTAATCTATTACGTTCCCTTATTGACTAAAATTTTTTGGAGATTTTATGCTTCATTTGACATTATTTTGTACAACCCAATATAATAAAGGAGTTTCTGTCGAAAAATTTGAAAATCGTCTTATAGTTATTCAAAGAGAGCCACCCTCCTCAGTCTTTACTTTTAGACGGAATTTCAAGGCTTCTTCTTAAAATAGTAAAAATTAATAGATTTTTTATGAAAGTTTCTACACTATTGAATTATGATATAAATTAAATAGTAAATTCTAATCATTTTTACTATATTTTAAGTGTACATTTAAACTTATGTTGAAAATTCGATTTTTAACATAGATAAAAGCAATTTTCGGAAATGTAAAAATTTTTATTAACGTTTTTCTTAAATGAAAAACTCTAATCTATTATGCTTCATTATGCTTCATTATGCTTCGTTTGACATTATTTTCTCCAACCAAATATAATAAAGGAGTTTCTTGCCAAACATTAAAAATTTTTAAAGTTATTGAAAGAGAGCCATACTCCCCACTCTTTATTTTTAGTCAACATTTGAATAATTCTTGTTAAAATGGTCGAAATGAATGGATTTTTTTATGAAAGTTTCTATACTCTTCAATTATGATATAAATTAAGTAGTAAATTCTAATTATTTTTACTGTATTTTAAGTGTACATTTAAGCTTATGCTGAAAATTCGGTGTTTAACATAGAGAAAAGCAACTTTTCGAAATGTGAAAATTTTTAATATCGTTTTTCTTAAATGAAAAACTGTAATCTATTGTGCTTCATTATGCTTCATTTGACATTATTTTCTAGAACCAAATACAATAAAGGAGTTTCTTGCCAAACATTAGAAAATTGTTTCAAAGTATTTCAAAGAGAGCCACACTCCCCAGTCTTTATTTTTAGATAGGATTTCAATAATTCTTGTTAAAATAGTCGAAATGAACGGATTTTTTTTTAAAGTTTCAGTGATATTCAATTATGACATGAATTAAATAGTAAATTCCAATAATTTTTACAATATTTTAAGTGTACATTTAAGATTATTTGGAAAATTATGATATAATTAAATAGTAAATTCTAATCATTTTACTATATTTATGTGTACATTTAAGTTTATGTTGAAAATTCGGTTTTTAACATAGAGAAAAGGAACTTTCGGAAATGTAAAAATTTTGAATATCGTTTTCCTTAAATGAAAAATTGTAATCTATTACGTTCCCTTATTGACTAAAATTTTTTGGAGATTTTACGCTTCATTTGACATTATTTTCTACAACCCAATATAATAAAGGAGTTTCTGGCGAAAAATTTGAAAATCGTCTTATAGTTATTCAAAGAGAGCAACCCTCCACAGTCTTTACTTTTAGACGGAATTTCAAGGCTTCTTCTTAAAATAGTCAAATGAATAGATTTTTTTATGAAAGTTTCTATACTATTGAATTATGATATAAAGTAAATAGTAAATTCTAATCATTTTTACTATATTTTAAGTGTACATTTAAACTTATGTTGAAAATTCGATTTTTAACATAGATAAAAGCAATTTTCGGAAATGTAAAATTTTTATTAACGTTTTTCTTAAAGAAAAACTCTAATCTATTATGCTTCATTATGCTTCATTATGCTTCATTTGACATTATTTTCTCCAACCAAATATAATAAAGGAGTTTCTTGCCAAACATTAAAAAATTGTTTTAAAGTTATTGAAAGAGAGCCATACTCCCCACTCTTTATTTTTAGTCAACATTTGAATAATTCTTGTTAAAATGGTCGAAATGAATGGATTTTTTTATGAAAGTTTCTATACTCTTCAATTATGATATAAATTAAGTAGTAAATTCTAATTATTTTTACTGTATTTTAAGTGTACATTTAAGCTTATGCTGAAAATTCGGTGTTTAACATAGAGAAAAGCAACTTTTCGAAATGTGAAAATTTTTAATATCGTTTTTCTTAAATGAAAAACTGTAATCTATTGTGCTTCATTATGCTTCATTTGACATTATTTTCTAGAACCAAATACAATAAAGGAGTTTCTTGCCAAACATTAGAAAATTGTTTCAAAGTATTTCAAAGAGAGCCACACTCCCCAGTCTTTATTTTTAGATAGGATTTCAATAATTCTTGTTAAAATAGTCGAAATGAACGGATTTTTTTTTAAAGTTTCAGTGATATTCAATTATGACATGAATTAAATAGTAAATTCCAATAATTTTTACAATATTTTAAGTGTACATTTAAGATTATTTGGAAAATTATGATATAAATTAAATAGTAAATTCTAATCATTTTTACTATATTTATGTGTACATTTAGTTTATGTTGAAAATTCGGTTTTTAACATAGAGAAAAGGAACTTTCGGAAATGTAAAAATTTTGAATATCGTTTTCCTTAAATGAAAAATTGTAATCTATTACGTTCCCTTATTGACTAAAATTTTTTGGAGATTTTACGCTTCATTTGACATTATTTTCTACAACCCAATATAATAAAGGAGTTTCTGGCGAAAAATTTGAAAATCGTCTTATAGTTATTCAAAGAGAGCAACCCTCCACAGTCTTTACTTTTAGACGGAATTTCAAGGCTTCTTCTTAAAATAGTCAAAATGAATAGATTTTTTTATGAAAGTTTCTATACTATTGAATTATGATATAAAGTAAATAGTAAATTCTAATCATTTTTACTATATTTTAAGTGTACATTTAAACTTATGTTGAAAATTCGATTTTTAACATAGATAAAAGCAATTTTCTGAAATGTAAAATTTTTATTAACGTTTTTCTTAAAAGAAAAACTCTAATCTATTATGCTTCATTATGCTTCATTATGCTTCATTTGACATTATTTTCTCCAACCAAATATAATAAAGGAGTTTCTTGCCAAACATTAAAAAATTGTTTTAAAGTTATTGAAAGAGAGCCATACTCCCCACTCTTTATTTTTAGTCAACATTTGAATAATTCTTGTTAAAATGGTCGAAATGAATGGATTTTTTTATGAAAGTTTCTATACTCTTCAATTATGATATAAATTAAGTAGTAAATTCTAATTATTTTTACTGTATTTTAAGTGTACATTTAAGCTTATGCTGAAAATTCGGTGTTTAACATAGAGAAAAGCAACTTTTCGAAATGTGAAAATTTTTAATATCGTTTTTCTTAAATGAAAAACTGTAATCTATTGTGCTTCATTATGCTTCATTTGACATTATTTTCTAGAACCAAATACAATAAAGGAGTTTCTTGCCAAACATTAGAAAATTGTTTCAAAGTATTTCAAAGAGAGCCACACTCCCCAGTCTTTATTTTTAGATAGGATTTCAATAATTCTTGTTAAAATAGTCGAAATGAACGGATTTTTTTTTAAAGTTTCAGTGATATTCAATTATGACATGAATTAAATAGTAAATTCCAATAATTTTTACAATATTTTAAGTGTATTTAAGATTATTTGGAAAATTATGATATAAATTAAATAGTAAATTCTAATCATTTTTACTATATTTATGTGTACATTTAAGTTTATGTTGAAAATTCGGTTTTTAACATAGAGAAAAGGAACTTTCGGAAATGTAAAAATTTGAATATCGTTTTCCTTAAATGAAAAATTGTAATCTATTACGTTCCCTTATTGACTAAAATTTTTTGAGATTTTATGCTTCATTTGACATTATTTTCTACAACCCAATATAATAAAGGAGTTTCTGGCGAAAAATTTGAAAATCGTCTTATAGTTATTCAAAGAGAGCCACCCTCCACAGTCTTTACGTTTTGACGGAATTTCAAGGCTTCTTCTTAAAATAGTCGAAATTAATACATTTTTTTATGAAAGTTTCTTCATACTACTGAATTATGATATAAATTAAATAGTAAATTCTAATCATTTTTACTATATTATGTGTACATTTAAGCTTATGTTGAAAATTCGGTTTTTAACATAGAGAAAAGGAACTTTCGGAAATGTAAAAATTTTGAATATCGTTTTCCTTAAATGAAAAATTGTAATCTATTACGTTCCCTTATTGACTAAAATTTTTTGGAGATTTTATGCTTCATTTGACATTTTTTGTACAACCCAATATAATAAAGGAGTTTCTGTCGAAAAATTTGAAAATCGTCTTATAGTTATTCAAAGAGAGCCACCCTCCTCAGTCTTTACTTTTAGACGGAATTTCAAGGCTTCTTCTTAAAATAGTAAAAATTAATAGATTTTTTATGAAAGTTTCTACACTATTGAATTATGATATAAATTAAATAGTAAATTCTAATCATTTTTACTATTTTAAGTGTACATTTAAACTTATGTTGAAAATTCGATTTTTAACATAGATAAAAGCAATTTTCGGAAATGTAAAAATTTTTATTAACGTTTTCTTAAATGAAAAACTCTAATCTATTATGCTTCATTATGCTTCATTATGCTTCATTTGACATTATTTTCTCCAACCAAATATAATAAAGGAGTTTCTTGCCAAACATTAAAAAATTGTTTTAAAGTTATTGAAAGAGAGCCATACTCCCCACTCTTTATTTTTAGACAACATTTGAATAATTCTTGTTAAAATGGTCGAAATGAATGGATTTTTTATGAAAGTTTCTATACTCTTCAATTATGATAGAAATTAAGTAGTAAATTCTAATTATTTTTACTGTATTTTAAGTGTACATTTAAGCTTATGCTGAAAATTCCGGGTTTAACATAGAGAAAAGCAATTTTGGAAATTTGAAAATATTGAATATCGTTTTTCTTAAATGAAAAACTGTAATCTATTGTGCTTCATTATGCTTCATTTGACATTATTTTCTGCAACCAAATAAAATAAAGGAGTTTCTTGCCAAACATTAGAAAATTGTTTCAAAGTATTTCAAAGAGAGCCACACTCCCCAGTCTTTATTTTTAGACAGGATTTCAATAATTCTTGTTAAAATAGTCGAAATGAACGGATTTTTTTTTAAAGTTTCAATAATATTCAATTATGACATAAATTAAATAGTAAATTCCAATCATTTTTACCATATTTTAAGTGTACATTTAAGCTTATTTTGAAAATTCGGTTTGAAACATAGAGAAAAGCAACTTTCGGAAAAGTAAAAAATTTGAATATCGTTTTTCTTAAATGAAAAACTGTAATCTAATACGTTCCCTTATTGACTAAAATTTTTTGAGATTTTATGCTTCATTTGACATTATTTTCTACAACCAATACAATAAAGGAGTTTCTTGCGAAAAATTTGAAAATCGTCTTATAGTTATTCAAAGAGAGCCACCTCCACAGTCTTTACGTTTTGACGGAATTTCAAGGCTTCTTCATAAAATAGTCGAAATTAATACATTTTTTTATGAAAGTTTCTATACTACTGAATTATGATATAAATTAAATAGTAAATTCTAATAATTTTTACTATATTTATGTGTACATTTAAGCTTATGTTGAAAATTCGGTTTTAACATAGAGAAAATGAACTTTCGGAAATGTAAAAATTTTGAATATCGTTTTCCTTAAATGAAAAATTGTAATCTATTACGTTCCCTTATTGACTAAAATTTTTTTGAGATTTTATGCTTCATTTGACATTATTTTGTACAACCAATACAATAAAGGAGTTTCTGGCGAAAAATTTGAAAATCGTCTTATAGTTATTCAAAGAGAGCCACCCTCCACAGTCTTTAAGTTTTGACGGAATTTCAAGGCTTCTTCTTAAAATAGTCGAAATTAATACATTTTTTTATGAAAGTTTCTATACTACTGAATTATGATATAAATTAAATAGTAAATTCTAATCATTTTTACTATATTTATGTGTACATTTAAGCTTATGTTGAAAATTCGGTTTTTAACATAGAGAAAAGGAACTTTCGGAAATGTAAAAATTTTGAATATCGTTTTCCTTAAATGAAAAATTGTAATCTATTACGTTCCCTTATTGACTAAAATTTTTGGAGATTTTATGCTTCATTTGACATTATTTTGTACAACCCAATATAATAAAGGAGTTTCTGTCGAAAAATTTGAAAATCGTCTTATAGTTATTCAAAGAGAGCCACCCTCCTCAGTCTTTACTTTTAGACGGAATTTCAAGGCTTCTTCTTAAAATAGTAAAAATTAATAGATTTTTTATGAAAGTTTCTACACTATTGAATTATGATATAAATTAAATAGTAAATTCTAATCATTTTTACTATATTTTAAGTGTACATTTAAACTTATGTTGAAAATTCGATTTTTAACATAGATAAAAGCAATTTTCGGAAATGTAAAAATTTTTATTAACGTTTTTCTTAAATGAAAAACTCTAATCTATTATGCTTCATTATGCTTCATTATGCTTCGTTTGACATTATTTTCTCCAACCAAATATAATAAAGGAGTTTCTTGCCAAACATTAAAAAATTGTTTTAAAGTTATTGAAAGAGAGCCATACTCCCCACTCTTTATTTTTAGTCAACATTTGAATAATTCTTGTTAAAATGGTCGAAATGAATGGATTTTTTTATGAAAGTTTCTATACTCTTCAATTATGATATAAATTAAGTAGTAAATTCTAATTATTTTTACTGTATTTTAAGTGTACATTTAAGCTTATGCTGAAAATTCGGTGTTTAACATAGAGAAAAGCAACTTTTCGAAATGTGAAAATTTTTAATATCGTTTTTCTTAAATGAAAAACTGTAATCTATTGTGCTTCATTATGCTTCATTTGACATTATTTTCTAGAACCAAATACAATAAAGGAGTTTCTTGCCAAACATTAGAAAATTGTTTCAAAGTATTTCAAAGAGAGCCACACCCCAGTCTTATTTTTAGATAGGATTTCAATAATTCTTGTTAAAATAGTCGAAATGAACGGATTTTTTTTTTAAAGTTTCAGTGATATTCAATTATGACATGAATTAAATAGTAAATTCCAATAATTTTTACAATATTTTAAGTGTACATTTAGAGATTTGGAAAATTATGATATAAATTAAATAGTAAATTCTAATCATTTTTACTATATTTATGTGTACATTTAAGTTTATGTTGAAAATTCGGTTTGAAACATAGAGAAAAGCAACTTTCGGAAAGGAAAAAATTTGAATATCGTTTTTCTTAAATGAAAAACTGTAATCTAATACGTTCCCTTATTGACTAAAATTTTTTGAGATTTTATGCTTCATTTGACATTATTTTGTACAACCCAATACAATAAAGGAGTTTCTGGCGAAAAATTTGAAAATCGTCTTATAGTTATTCAAAGAGAGCCACCCTCCACAGTCTTTACGTTTTGACGGAATTTCAAGGCTTCTTCTTAAAATAGTCGAAATTAATACATTTTTTTATGAAAGTTTCTATACTACTGAATTATGATATAAATTAAATAGTAAATTCTAATCATTTTTACTATATTTATGTGTACATTTAAGCTTATGTTGAAAATTCGGTTTTTAACATAGAGAAAGGAACTTTCGGAAATGTAAAAATTTTGAATATCGTTTTCCTTAAATGAAAAATTGTAATCTATTACGTTCCCTTATTGACTAAAATTTTTTTGAGATTTTATGCTTCATTTGACATTATTTTGTACAACCCAATACAATAAAGGAGTTTCTGGCGAAAAATTTGAAAATCGTCTTATAGTTATTCAAAGAGAGCCACCCTCCACAGTCTTTACGTTTTGACGGAATTTCAAGGCTTCTTCTTAAAATAGTCGAAATTAATACATTTTTTTATGAAAGTTTCTATACTACTGAATTATGATATAAATTAAATAGTAAATTCTAATCATTTTTACTATATTTATGTGTACATTTAAGCTTATGTTGAAAATTCGGTTTTTAACATAGAGAAAAGGAACTTTCGGAAATGTAAAAATTTTGAATATCGTTTTCCTTAAATGAAAAATTGTAATCTATTACGTTCCCTTATTGACTAAAATTTTTGGAGATTTTATGCTTCATTTGACATTATTTTGTACAACCCAATATAATAAAGGAGTTTCTGTCGAAAAATTTGAAAATCGTCTTATAGTTATTCAAAGAGAGCCACCCTCCACAGTCTTTACTTTTAGACGGAATTTCAAGGCTTCTTCTTAAAATAGTAAAAATTAATAGATTTTTTATGAAAGTTTCTACACTATTGAATTATGATATAAATTAAATAGTAAATTCTAATCATTTTTACTATATTTTAAGTGTACATTTAAACTTATGTTGAAAATTCGATTTTAACATAGATAAAAGCAATTTTCGGAAATGTAAAAATTTTTATTAACGTTTTTCTTAAATGAAAAACTCTAATCTATTATGCTTCATTATGCTTCATTATGCTTCATTTGACATTATTTTCTCCACCAAATATAATAAAGGAGTTTCTTGCCAAACATTAAAAAATTGTTTTAAAGTTATTGAAAGAGAGCCATACTCCCCACTCTTTATTTTTAGTCAACATTTGAATAATTCTTGTTAAAATGGTCGAAATGAATGGATTTTTTTATGAAAGTTTCTATACTCTTCAATTATGATATAAATTAAGTAGTAAATTCTAATTATTTTTACTGTATTTTAAGTGTACATTTAAGCTTATGCTGAAAATTCGGTGTTTAACATAGAGAAAAGCAACTTTTCGAAATGTGAAAATTTTTAATATCGTTTTTCTTAAATGAAAAACTGTAATCTATTGTGCTTCATTATGCTTCATTTGACATTATTTTCTAGAACCAAATACAATAAAGGAGTTTCTTGCCAAACATTAGAAAATTGTTTCAAAGTATTTCAAAGAGAGCCACACTCCCCAGTCTTTATTTTTAGATAGGATTTCAATAATTCTTGTTAAAATAGTCGAAATGAACGGATTTTTTTTTAAAGTTTCAGTGATATTCAATTATGACATGAATTAAATAGTAAATTCCAATAATTTTTACAATATTTTAAGTGTACATTTAAGATTATTTGGAAAATTATGATATAAATTAAATAGTAAATTCTAATCATTTTTACTATATTTATGTGTACATTTAAGTTTATGTTGAAAATTCGGTTTTTAACATAGAGAAAAGGAACTTTCGGAAATGTAAAAATTTTGAATATCGTTTTCCTTAAATGAAAAATTGTAATCTATTACGTTCCCTTATTGACTAAAATTTTTTGGAGATTTTACGCTTCATTGACATTATTTTCTACAACCCAATATAATAAAGGAGTTTCTGGCGAAAAATTTGAAAATCGTCTTATAGTTATTCAAAGAGAGCAACCCTCCACAGTCTTTACTTTTAGACGGAATTTCAAGGCTTCTTCTTAAAATAGTCAAAAAATAGATTTTTTTATGAAAGTTTCTATACTATTGAATTATGATATAAATTAAATAGTAAATTCTAATCATTTTTACTATATTTTAAGTGTACATTTAAACTTATGTTGAAAATTCGATTTTTAACATAGATAAAAGCAATTTTCTGAAATGTAAAATTTTATTAACGTTTTTCTTAAAGAAAAACTCTAATCTATTATGCTTCATTATGCTTCATTATGCTTCATTTGACATTATTTTCTCCAACCAAATATAATAAAGGAGTTTCTTGCCAAACATTAAAAAATTGTTTAAAGTTATTGAAAGAGAGCCATACTCCCCACTCTTTATTTTTAGTCAACATTTGAATAATTCTTGTTAAAATGGTCGAAATGAATGGATTTTTTTATGAAAGTTTCTATACTCTTCAATTATGATATAAATTAAGTAGTAAATTCTAATTATTTTTACTGTATTTAAGTGTACATTTAAGCTTATGCTGAAAATTCGGTGTTTAACATAGAGAAAAGCAACTTTTCGAAATGTGAAAATTTTATATCGTTTTTCTTAAATGAAAAACTGTAATCTATTGTGCTTCATTATGCTTCATTTGACATTATTTTCTAGAACCAAATACAATAAAGGAGTTTCTTGCCAAACATTAGAAAATTGTTTCAAAGTATTTCAAAGAGAGCCACACTCCCCAGTCTTTATTTTTAGATAGGATTTCAATAATTCTTGTTAAAATAGTCGAAATGAACGGATTTTTTTTAAAGTTTCAGTGATATTCAATTATGACATGAATTAATAGTAAATTCCAATAATTTTTACAATATTTTAAGTGTACATTTAAGATTATTTGGAAAATTATGAATAAATTAAATAGTAAATTCTAATCATTTTTACTATATTTATGTGTACATTTAAGTTTATGTTGAAAATTCGGTTTGTAACATAGAGAAAAGGCAACTTTCGGAAATGTAAAAATTTGAATATCGTTTTCTTAAATGAAAAATTGTAATCTATACGTTCCCTTATGACTAAAATTTTTTGAGATTTTATGCTTCATTTGACATTATTTTCTACAACCCAATATAATAAAGGAGTTTCTGCGCGAAAAATTTGAAAATCGTTTATAGTTATTCAAAGAGAGCCACCCTCCTAGTCTTTACTTTTAGACGGAATTTCAAGGCTTCTTTTAAAATAGTAAAAATTAATAGATTTTTATGAAAGTTTTATACTATTGAATTATGATATAAATTAAATAGTAAATTCTAATCATTTTTACTATATTTTAAGTGTACATTTAAGCTTATGTTGAAAATTCGTTTTTAACATAGAGAAAAGCAATTTCGGAAATGTAAAAATTTTATTACGTTTTTCTTAAATGAAAAACTCTAATCTATTATTGCTTCATTATGCTTCATTATGCTTCATTTGACATTATTTTCTCAACCAATATAATAAAGGAGTTTCTTGCCAAACATTAAAAAATGTTTTAAAGTTATTGAAAGAGAGCCATACTCCCACTCTTTATTTTAGACAACATTTGAATAATTTTGTTAAAATGGTCGAAATGATGGATTTTTTTATGAAAGTTTCTATACTCTTCAATTATGATAGAAATTAAGTAGTAAATTCTAATATTTTTACTGTATTTTAAGTGTACATTTAAGCTTATGCTGAAAATTCCGGTTTAACATAGAGAAAAGCAATTTGGAAATTTGAAATATGAATATCGTTTTTCTAAATGAAAACTGTAATCTATTGTGCTTCATTATGCTTCATTTGACATTATTTTCTGCAACCAAATAAAATAAAGGAGTTTCTTGCCAAACATTAGAAAATTGTTTCAAAGTATTTCAAAGAGAGCCACACTCCCCAGTCTTTATTTTTAGACAGGATTTCAATAATTCTTGTTAAAAAGTCGAAATGAACGGATTTTTTTTTTAAAGTTTCAATAATATTCAATTATGACATAAATTAAATAGTAAATTCCAATCATTTTTACCATATTAAGTGTACATTTAAGCTTATTTTGAAAATTCGGTTTGAAACATAGAGAAAAGCAACTTCGGAAAAGTAAAAAATTTGAATATCGTTTTCTTAAATGAAAAAACTGTAATCTAATACGTTCCCTTATTGACTAAAATTTTTTGAGATTATGCTTCATTTGACATTATTTCTACAACCCAATACAATAAAGGAGTTTCTTGCGAAAAATTTGAAAATCGTCTTATATAGTTATTCAAAGAGAGCCACCCTCCACAGTCTTTACGTTTTGACGGAATTTCAAGGCTTCTTCATAAAATAGTCGAAATTAATACATTTTTATATGAAAGTTTCTATACTACTGAATTATGATATAAATTAAATAGTAAATTCTAATAATTTTTACTATATTTATGTGTACATTTAAGCTTATGTTGAAAAATTCGGTTTTTAACATAGAGAAAATGAACTTTCGGAAATGTAAAAATTTTGAATATCGTTTCCTTAAATGAAAAAATGTAATCTATTACGTTCCCTTATTGACTAAAATTTTTTTGAGATTTTATGCTTCATTTGACATTATTTTGTACAACCCAATACAATAAAGGAGTTTCTGGCGAAAAATTGAAAATCGTCTTATAGTTATTCAAAGAGAGCCACCTCCACAGTCTTAAGTTTTGACGGAATTTCAAGGCTTCTCTTAAAATAGTCGAAATAATACATTTTTTATGAAAGTTTCTATACTACTGAATTATGATATAAATTAAATAGTAAATCTAATCATGTTTACTATATTTATGTGTACATTAAGCTTATGTTGAAAATTCGGTTTTTAACATAGAGAAAGGAACTTTAAATGTAAAAATTTTGAATATCGTTTTCCTTAAATGAAAAATTGTAATATAGTACGTTCCCTTATTGACTAAAATTTTTGGAGATTTTATGCGTCATTTACATTATTTTGTACAACCCAATATAATAAAGGAGTTTCTGTCGAAAAATTTGAAAATCGTCTTATAGTTATTCAAGAGAGCCACCTCTCAGTCTTTACTTTTAGACGGAATTTCAAGGCTTCTTCTTAAAATAGTAAAAATTAATAGATTTTTTAGAAAGTTTCTACACTATTGAATATGATATAAATTAAATAGTAAATTCTAATCATTTTTACTATATTTTAAGTGTTACATTTAAACTTATGTTGAAAATTCGATTTTTAACATAGATAAAAGCAATTTTCGGAAATGTAAAAATTTTTATTAACGTTTTCTTAAATGAAAAACTCTAATCTATTATGCTTCATTATGCTTCATTATGCTTCGTTTTGACATTATTTCTCCAACCAAATATATAAAGGAGTTTCTTGCCAAACATTAAAAAATGTTTTAAAGTTATTGAAAGAGAGCCATACTCCCCACTCTTTATTTTAGTCAACATTTGATAATTCTTGTTAAAATGGTCGAAATGAATGGATTTTTTATGAAAGTTTCTATACTCTTCAATTATGATATAAATTAAGTAGTAAATTCTAATTATTTTTACTGTATTTTAAGTGTACATTTAAGCTTATGCTGAAAATTAGGTGTTAACATAGAGAAAAGCAACTTTTCGAAATGTGAAAATTTTTAATCGTTTTTCTTAAATGAAAAACTGTAATCTATGTGCTTCATTATGCTTATTGACATTATTTTCTAGAACAAATAAAATAAAGAGTTTCTTGCCAAACATTAGAAAATTGTTCAAAGTATTCAAAGAGAGCCACACTCCCAGTCTTTATTTTTAGATAGGATTTCAATAATTCTGTTAAAATAGTCGAAATGAACGGATTTTTTTTTAAAGTTTCAGTGATATTCAATATGACATGAATTAAATAGTAAATTCAATAATTTTTACATATTTTAAGTGTAACATTAAGATTATTTGGAAATTATGATATAATTAAATAGTAAATTCTATCATTTTACTATATTTATGTGTACATTTAAGTTTATGTTGAAAATTCGGTTTTTAACATAGAGAAAAGGAACTTTCGGAAATGTAAAAATTTTGAATATCGTTTTCCTTAAATGAAAATTGAATCTATTACGTTCCCTTATTGACTTTTTGGAGATTTTACGCTTCATTTGACATTATTTTCTACAACCCAATATAATAAAGGAGTTTCTGCGAAAAATTTGAAATGTTTAATAGTTATTCAAAGAGAGCAACCCCCACGTCTTTATTTTAGACGGAATTTCAATTCTTCTTAAAATAGTCAAAATGAATAGATTTTTTTTATGAAAGTTTCTATACTATTGAATTATGATATAAAAATAGTAAATTCTAATCATTTTTACTATATTTAAGTGTACATTTAAAGCTTATGTTGAAAATTCGATTTTTAACATAGATAAAAGCAATTTCGAAATGTAAAATTTATTAACGTTTTTCTTAAATGAAAAACTCTAAATCTATTATGCTTCATTATTCATTATGCTTCATTTGACATTATTTTCTCAACCAAATACAATAAAGGAGTTTTTGCCAAACAAAAAAAATTGTTTAAAGTTATTGAAAGAGAGCCATATCCCCACTCTTTATTTTAGAACATTTGAATAATTCTTGTTAAAATGGTCGAAATGAATGGATTTTTTTTATGAAATTTTCTATACTCTTCAATTATGATATAAATTAAGTAGTAAATTCTAATATTTTATATTTAAGTGTACATTTAAGCTTATGTTGAAAATTCGGTTTAACATAGAGAAAAGCAACTTTCGGAAATGTAAAAATTTTAATATCGTTTTTCTTAAATGAAAAACTGTAATCTATTACGTCCCATTATGCTTCATTTGACATTTTTTGTACAACCAATACAATAAAGGAGTTTCTGCAAAATTTGAAAATCGTCTTAAGTTATTCAAAGAGAGCCACCTCCACAGTCTTTATTTAGGATTTCAATAATTCTGTTAAAATAGTCGAAAGGAACATTTTTTTAAAGTTTCAGATATTCTGACATGAATTAATAGTAAATTCAATAATTTTTTATAAGTAGTTTCTATATTGAATTATGATATAAATTAAATAGTAAATTCTAATCATTTTTACTATATTTATGTGTACATTTAAGCTTATGTTGAAAATTCGGTTTTTAACATAGAGAAAAGGAACTTTCGGAAATGTAAAAATTTTGAATATCGTTTTCCTTAAATGAAAAATTGTAATCTATTACGTTCCCTTATTGACTAAAATTTTTTGGAGATTTTACGCTTCATTTGACATTATTTTACAACCCAATATAATAAAGGAGTTTCTGTCGAAAAATTTGAAAATCGTCTTATAGTTATTCAAAGAGAGCCACCCTCCTCAGTCTTTACTTTTAGACGGAATTTCAAGGCTTCTTCTTAAAATAGTAAAAATTAATAGATTTTTTATGAAAGTTTCTACACTATTGAATTATGATATAAATTAAATAGTAAATTCTAATCATTTTTACTATATTTTAAGTGTACATTTAAACTTATGTTGAAAATTCGATTTTTAACATAGATAAAAGCAATTTTCGGAAATGTAAAAATTTTTATTAACGTTTTTCTTAAATGAAAAACTCTAATCTATTATGCTTCATTATGCTTCATTATGCTTCATTTGACATTATTTTCTCCAACCAAATATAATAAAGGAGTTTCTTGCCAAACATTAAAAAATTGTTTTAAAGTTATTGAAAGAGAGCCATACTCCCCACTCTTTATTTTTAGACAACATTTGAATAATTCTTGTTAAAATGGTCGAAATGAATGGATTTTTTTATGAAAGTTTCTATACTCTTCAATTATGATAGAAATTAAGTAGTAAATTCTAATTATTTTTACTGTATTTTAAGTGTACATTTAAGCTTATGCTGAAAATTCCGGGTTTAACATAGAGAAAAGCAATTTTGGAAATTTGAAAATTTGAATATCGTTTTTCTTAAATGAAAAACTGTAATCTATTGTGCTTCATTATGCTTCATTTGACATTATTTTCTGCAACCAAATAAATAAAGGAGTTTCTTGCCAAACATTAGAAAATTGTTTCAAAGTATTTCAAAGAGAGCCACACTCCCCAGTCTTTATTTTTAGACAGGATTTCAATAATTCTTGTTAAAATAGTCGAAATGAACGGATTTTTTTTTTAAAGTTTCAATAATATTCAATTATGACATAAATTAAATAGTAAATTCCAATCATTTTTACCATATTTTAAGTGTACATTTAAGCTTATTTTGAAAATTCGGTTTGAAACATAGAGAAAAGCAACTTTCGGAAAAGTAAAAAATTTGAATATCGTTTTTCTTAAATGAAAAACTGTAATCTAATACGTTCCCTTATTGACTAAAATTTTTTTGAGATTTTATGCTTCATTTGACATTATTTTCTACAACCCAATACAATAAAGGAGTTTCTGCGAAAAATTTGAAAATCGTCTTATAGTTATTCAAAGAGAGCCACCCTCCACAGTCTTTACGTTTTGACGGAATTTCAAGGCTTCTTCATAAAATAGTCGAAATTAATACATTTTTTTATGAAAGTTTCTATACTACTGAATTATGATATAAATTAAATAGTAAATTCTAATAATTTTTACTATATTTATGTGTACATTTAAGCTTATGTTGAAAATTCGGTTTTTAACATAGAGAAAATGAACTTTCGGAAATGTAAAAATTTTGAATATCGTTTTCCTTAAATGAAAAATTGTAATCTATTACGTTCCCTTATTGACTAAAATTTTTTTGAGATTTTATGCTTCATTTGACATTATTTTGTACAACCCAATACAATAAAGGAGTTTCTGGCGAAAAATTTGAAAATCGTCTTATAGTTATTCAAAGAGAGCCACCCTCCACAGTCTTTAGTTTTGACGGAATTTCAAGGCTTCTTCTTAAAATAGTCGAAATTAATACATTTTTTTATGAAAGTTTCTATACTACTGAATTATGATATAAATTAAATAGTAAATTCTAATCATTTTTACTATATTTATGTGTACATTTAAGCTTATGTTGAAAATTCGGTTTTTAACATAGAGAAAAGGAACTTTCGGAAATGTAAAAATTTTGAATATCGTTTTCCTTAAATGAAAAATTGTAATCTATTACGTTCCCTTATTGACTAAAATTTTTTGGAGATTTTATGCTTCATTTGACATTATTTTGTACAACCCAATATAATAAAGGAGTTTCTGTCGAAAAATTTGAAAATCGTCTTATAGTTATTCAAAGAGAGCCACCCTCCCAGTCTTTACTTTTAGACGGAATTTCAAGGCTTCTTCTTAAAATAGTAAAAATTAATAGATTTTTTATGAAAGTTTCTACACTATTGAATTATGATATAAATTAAATAGTAAATTCTAATCATTTTTACTATATTTTAAGTGTACATTTAAACTTATGTTGAAAATTCGATTTTTAACATAGATAAAAGCAATTTTCGGAAATGTAAAAATTTTTATTAACGTTTTTCTTAAATGAAAAACTCTAATCTATTATGCTTCATTATGCTTCATTATGCTTCATTTGACATTATTTTCTCCAACCAAATATAATAAAGGAGTTTCTTGCCAAACATTAAAAAATTGTTTTAAAGTTATTGAAAGAGAGCCATACTCCCCACTCTTTATTTTTAGTCAACATTTGAATAATTCTTGTTAAAATGGTCGAAATGAATGGATTTTTTTATGAAAGTTTCTATACTCTTCAATTATGATATAAATTAAGTAGTAAATTCTAATTATTTTTACTGTATTTTAAGTGTACATTTAAGCTTATGCTGAAAATTCGGTGTTTAACATAGAGAAAAGCAACTTTTCGAAATGTGAAAATTTTTAATATCGTTTTTCTTAAATGAAAAACTGTAATCTATTGTGCTTCATTATGCTTCATTTGACATTATTTTCTAGAACCAAATACAATAAAGGAGTTTCTTGCCAAACATTAGAAAATTGTTTCAAAGTATTTCAAAGAGAGCCACACTCCCCAGTCTTTATTTTTAGATAGGATTTCAATAATTCTTGTTAAAATAGTCGAAATGAACGGATTTTTTTTTAAAGTTTCAGTGATATTCAATTATGACATGAATTAAATAGTAAATTCCAATAATTTTTACAATATTTTAAGTGTACATTTAAGATTATTTGGAAAATTATGATATAATTAAATAGTAAATTCTAATCATTTTTACTATATTTATGTGTACATTTAAGTTTATGTTGAAAATTCGGTTTTTAACATAGAGAAAAGGAACTTTCGGAAATGTAAAAATTTTGAATATCGTTTTCCTTAAATGAAAAATTGTAATCTATTACGTTCCCTTATTGACTAAAATTTTTTGGAGATTTTAGCTTCATTTGACATTATTTTCTACAACCCAATATAATAAAGGAGTTTCTGGCGAAAAATTTGAAAATCGTCTTATAGTTATTCAAAGAGAGACCCTCCACAGTCTTTACTTTTAGACGGAATTTCAAGGCTTCTTCTTAAAATAGTCAAAATAATAGATTTTTTATGAAAGTTTCTATACTATTGAATTATGATATAAATTAAATAGTAAATTCTAATCATTTTTACTATATTTTAAGTGTACATTTAACTTATGTTGAAAATTCGATTTTTAACATAGATAAAAGCAATTTTCGGAAATGTAAAAATTTTTATTAACGTTTTTCTTAAATGAAAAACTCTAATCTATTTGCTTCATTATGCTTCATTATGCTTCATTTGACATTATTTTCTCCAACCAAATATAATAAAGGAGTTTCTTGCCAAACATTAAAAATTGTTTTAAAGTTATTGAAAGAGAGCCATACTCCCCACTCTTTATTTTTAGTCAACATTTGAATAATTCTTGTTAAAATGGTCGAAATGAATGGATTTTTTTATGAAAGTTTCTATACTCTTCAATTATGATATAAATTAAGTAGTAAATTCTAATTATTTTTACTGTATTTTAAGTGTACATTTAAGCTTATGCTGAAAATTCGGTGTTTAACATAGAGAAAAGCAACTTTCGAAATGTGAAAATTTTGAATATCGTTTTTCTTAAATGAAAAACTGTAATCTATTGTGCTTCATTATGCTTCATTTGACATTATTTTCTAGAACCAAATACAATAAAGGAGTTTCTTGCCAAACATTAGAAAATGTCAAAGTATTTCAAAGAGAGCCACACTCCCCAGTCTTTATTTTTAGATAGGATTTCAATTCTTGTTAAAATAGTCGAAATGAACGGATTTTTTTTTAAAGTTTCAGTGATATTCAATTATGACATGAATTAAATAGAAATTCCAATAATTTTTACAATATTTTAAGTGTACATTTAAGATTATTGGAAAATTATGATATAAATTAAATAGTAAATTCTAATCATTTTTACTATATTTATGTGTACATTTAAGTTTATGTTGAAAATTCGGTTTTTAACATAGAGAAAAGGAACTTTCGGAAATGTAAAAATTTTGAATATCGTTTTCCTTAAATGAAAAATTGTAATCTATTACGTTCCCTTATTGACTAAAATTTTTTGGAGATTTATGCTTCATTTGACATTATTTTCTACAACCCAATATAATAAAGGAGTTTCTGTCGAAAAATTTGAAAATCGTCTTATAGTTATTCAAAGAGAGCACCCTCCTCAGTCTTTACTTTTAGACGGAATTTCAAGGCTTCTTCTTAAAATAGTAAAAATTAATAGATTTTTTATGAAAGTTTCTACACTATTGAATTATGATATAAATTAAATAGTAAATTCTAATCATTTTTACTATATTTTAAGTGTACATTTAAACTTATGTTGAAAATTCGATTTTAACATAGATAAAAGCAATTTTCGGAAATGTAAAAATTTTTATTAACGTTTTTCTTAAATGAAAAACTCTAATCTATTATGCTTCATTATGCTTCATTATGCTTCATTTGACATTATTTTCTCCAACCAAATATAATAAAGGAGTTTCTTGCCAAACATTAAAAAATTGTTTTAAAGTTATTGAAAGAGAGCCATACTCCCCACTCTTTATTTTTAGACAACATTTGAATAATTCTTGTTAAAATGGTCGAAATGAATGGATTTTTTTATGAAAGTTTCTATACTCTTCAATTATGATAGAAATTAAGTAGTAAATTCTAATTATTTTTACTGTATTTTAAGTGTACATTTAAGCTTATGCTGAAAATTCCGGGTTTAACATAGAGAAAAGCAATTTTGGAAATTTGAAAATATTGAATATCGTTTTTCTTAAATGAAAAACTGTAATCTATTGTGCTTCATTATGCTTCATTTGACATTATTTTCTGCAACCAAATAAAAATAAAGGAGTTTCTTGCCAAACATTAGAAAATTGTTTCAAAGTATTTCAAAGAGAGCCACACTCCCCAGTCTTTATTTTTAGACAGGATTTCAATAATTCTTGTTAAAATAGTCGAAATGAACGGATTTTTTTTTAAAGTTTCAATAATATTCAATTATGACATAAATTAAATAGTAAATTCCAATCATTTTTACCATATTTTAAGTGTACATTTAAGCTTATTTTGAAAATTCGGTTTGAAACATAGAGAAAAGCAACTTTCGGAAAAGTAAAAAATTTGAATATCGTTTTTCTTAAATGAAAAACTGTAATCTAATACGTTCCCTTATTGACTAAAATTTTTTTGAGATTTTATGCTTCATTTGACATTATTTTCTACAACCCAATACAATAAAGGAGTTTCTTGCGAAAAATTTGAAAATCGTCTTATAGTTATTCAAAGAGAGCCACCCTCCACAGTCTTTACGTTTTGACGGAATTTCAAGGCTTCTTCATAAAATAGTCGAAATTAATACATTTTTTTATGAAAGTTTCTATACTACTGAATTATGATATAAATTAAATAGTAAATTCTAATAATTTTTACTATATTTATGTGTACATTTAAGCTTATGTTGAAAATTCGGTTTTTAACATAGAGAAAAGGAACTTTCGGAAATGTAAAAATTTTGAATATCGTTTTCCTTAAATGAAAAATTGTAATCTATTACGTTCCCTTATTGACTAAAATTTTTTTGAGATTTTATGCTTCATTTGACATTATTTTGTACAACCCAATACAATAAAGGAGTTTCTGGCGAAAAATTTGAAAATCGTCTTATAGTTATTCAAAGAGAGCCACCCTCCACAGTCTTTAAGTTTTGACGGAATTTCAAGGCTTCTTCTTAAAATAGTCGAAATTAATACATTTTTTTATGAAAGTTTCTATACTACTGAATTATGATATAAATTAAATAGTAAATTCTAATCATTTTTACTATATTTATGTGTACATTTAAGCTTATGTTGAAAATTCGGTTTTTAACATAGAGAAAAGGAACTTTCGGAAATGTAAAAATTTTGAATATCGTTTTCCTTAAATGAAAAATTGTAATCTATTACGTTCCCTTATTGACTAAAATTTTTTGGAGATTTTATGCTTCATTTGACATTATTTTGTACAACCCAATATAATAAAGGAGTTTCTGTCGAAAAATTTGAAAATCGTCTTATAGTTATTCAAAGAGAGCCACCCTCCTCAGTCTTTACTTTTAGACGGAATTTCAAGGCTTCTTCTTAAAATAGTAAAAATTAATAGATTTTTATGAAAGTTTCTACACTATTGAATTATGATATAAATTAAATAGTAAATTCTAATCATTTTTACTATATTTTAAGTGTACATTTAAACTTATGTTGAAAATTCGATTTTTAACATAGATAAAAGCAATTTTCGGAAATGTAAAAATTTTTATTAACGTTTTTCTTAAATGAAAAACTCTAATCTATTATGCTTCATTATGCTTCATTATGCTTCGTTTGACATTATTTTCTCCAACCAAATATAATAAAGGAGTTTCTTGCCAAACATTAAAAAATTGTTTTAAAGTTATTGAAAGAGAGCCATACTCCCCACTCTTTATTTTTAGTCAACATTTGAATAATTCTTGTTAAAATGGTCGAAATGAATGGATTTTTTTATGAAAGTTTCTATACTCTTCAATTATGATATAAATTAAGTAGTAAATTCTAATTATTTTTACTGTATTTTAAGTGTACATTTAAGCTTATGCTGAAAATTCGGTGTTTAACATAGAGAAAAGCAACTTTTCGAAATGTGAAAATTTTTAATATCGTTTTTCTTAAATGAAAAACTGTAATCTATTGTGCTTCATTATGCTTCATTTGACATTATTTTCTAGAACCAAATACAATAAAGGAGTTTCTTGCCAAACATTAGAAAATTGTTTCAAAGTATTTCAAAGAGAGCCACACTCCCCAGTCTTTATTTTTAGATAGGATTTCAATAATTCTTGTTAAAATAGTCGAAATGAACGGATTTTTTTTTTAAAGTTTCAGTGATATTCAATTATGACATGAATTAAATAGTAAATTCCAATAATTTTTACAATATTTTAAGTGTACATTTAAGATTATTTGGAAAATTATGATATAAATTAAATAGTAAATTCTAATCATTTTTACTATATTTATGTGTACATTTAAGTTTATGTTGAAAATTCGGGTTTAACATAGAGAAAAGGAACTTTCGGAAATGTAAAAATTTGAATATCGTTTTCCTTAAATGAAAAACTGTAATCTATACGTTCCCTTATTGACTAAAATTTTTTGAGATTTTACGCTTCATTTGACATTATTTTACAACCCAATATAATAAAGGAGTTTCTGGCGAAAAATTTGAAAATCGTCTTATAGTTATTCAAAGAGAGCACCCTCCACAGTCTTTACTTTTGACGGAATTTCAAGGCTTCTTCTTAAAATAGTCAAAATTAATACATTTTTTTATGAAAGTTTCTATACTACTGAATTATGATATAAATTAAATAGTAAATTCTAATCATTTTTACTATATTTAGTGTACATTTAACTTATGTTGAAAATTCGTTTTTAACATAGATAAAAGCAATTTTCGGAAATGTAAAAATTTTATAACGTTTTTCTTAAAGAAAAACTCTAATCTATTATGCTCATTATTGCTTCATTATGCTTCATTTGACATTATTTTTACAACCAAATATAATAAAGGAGTTTCTTGCCAAACATTAAAAATGTTTAAGTTATTGAAAGAGAGCCATACTCCACTCTTTATTTTTAGTCAACATTTGAATAATTCTTTTAAAATAGTCGAAATTAATGATTTTTTTATGAAAGTTTCTATACTCTTCAATTATGATATAAATTAATAGTAAATTCTAATTATTTTTACTGTATTTTAAGTGTACATTTAAGCTTATGCTGAAAATTCGGTTTAACATAGAGAAAAGCAACTTTCGGAAATGAAAATTTTAATATCGTTTTTCTTAAATGAAAAACTGTAATCTATTGTGCTTCATTATGCTTCATTTGACATTATTTTCTAGAACCAAATAAATAAAGGAGTTTCTTGCCAAACATTAGAAAATTGTTTCAAAGTATTCAAAGAGAGCCACATCCCAGTCTTTATTTTAGATAGGATTTCAATAATTCTTGTTAAAACGAAATGAACGGATTTTTTTTAAGTTTCAGTGATATTCAATTATCATGAATTAAATAGTAAATTAATAATTTTTACAAATTTAAGTGTACATTTGATTATTGATATGATAAATTAAATAGTAAATTCTAATCATTTTTACTATATTTAGTGTACATTTAAGCTTATGTTGAAAATTCGGTTTTAACATAGAGAAAAGCAACTTTCGGAAATGTAAAAATTTTGAATATCGTTTTTCTTAAATGAAAAACTGTAATCTATACGTCCCTATGACTAAAATTTTTGAGATTTATGCTTCATTTGACATTATTTTCTACAACCAATATAATAAAGGAGTTTCTGCGAAAAATTTGAAAATCGTCTTAAGTTATTCAAAGAGAGCCAACCCTCCACAGTCTTTACTTTTAGACGGAATTTCAAGGTCTTCTTAAAATAGTCGAAATGAATAGATTTTTTTATGAAAGTTTCTAACTACTGAATTATGATATAAAAAATAGTAAATTCTAATATTTTTACTATATTTAAGTGTACATTTAAACTTATGTTGAAAATCGATTTTTAACATAGATAAAAGCAATTTTGAAATGTAA
>JAJOZX010017041.1:0-45185 GCA_023014485.1 Bathynomus jamesi
CCAGTTGTGTTATTCAACGTTCAATTCATTTCATCGACTTTTGTGATTACATAACGTAATAATTGTTTGAACTTATTAGCATCTTATCAACGTATCGAAATAACGTAGATTTTAACGCAAAAAGCGGTAAAAGTTAATAATAGTGGGAACAAATTTTCTTTTTATTTCAAAATTTGTAAAAAAAAATCATTTAAAAAAAATGGATTTTTTTCTTTTTATTTACAAAAATAAAATGCTTAATAAATTGCAAATACTGTTGCCTTTTATGTCATGAATAAGTGATTTTGGTAAATAGAAACTAAATAAATCTATAAATAGTTAAACATGGGACTAGTTCGTGTAGTGTATAGACTCATTAGAGACTTAGATATCTGGCTAGTGGCGAAATATTTGGGCTCTCTGGAGGATTGAGCGTTTTTGCGAGCATTCGCTTTGACCTCTGCTTCCTGCATACAAATTAGAGCAACTGTATGTATATATATATATAATATATATATATATATATATATATATATATACCTAACCGCGAATATTGGAGTATGCTAAAATTATTTCACCCGACATGAAACCTGTCGGAACTGGGCACTGACCATTCGGTTATGACAGGGAAGAGTTAATAACAACATGGCGACACTTTGTCACCAGAGGGAATATAACACTTTCTCGTCCATAGTTGTTTTAAGTGTTATGCGTAATTCCTTCTCCGTTTAAATAACCCTTTCTTATGCTTTCTGTTTTCACACATCTTCATTACAGCTATACTGACTTTGTAAGAAAATAAATATCGTCATAGTAGGAACAAAAGTAGAAGTTTTAATTTTATTGTTTAGCAGAAAAACAACATAGTGTAGTCCTACCAATAACTGACCGTTGCTCAGTACTTACAAGCCCATACAGAAAACGAGACTGCAAATATAGATGCCATACAAAGGACTTTTACGTCTAAGATAGAGGAAACGAAAGGTGAAGACTACTGGTCTCGATTATAATTACTAAAACTCTCCCATCTGTAAAGAAAAGGTGGGTGGTACACAATAATATACCGTATACGTATGGAAAATACTCGAGGGTTGTGTTCTTGAACTTAGATATGAAATAGAAACCCATTGGAATGAGGTCAAAGAGAAATTCTGTACTTCTACCTTCGGTGGGACAGGAGGACATGAACATGAGGATGGAAAATGCTTTGAGAATACGAGGCCAGAAAACCTTCAAAATTCTACGCAAAGAAATGAGGAACCAACCGGAATAATTTGAAGAAATACTTGGACAGGTACTTGTGCAAAGTCCCTGAACAGCCATCGACTGGCTACGAGGGAAGAGAAGAGTGGAAACCAATTCCCTCCTCCACTAAATCCCGCAAATGAAGCGAGATGCTTTAGAGGGGTCGATCGCGGGTCGATCTTGAAACGTCGTTCAAAACCTTCTCTTATATAATAAAAGTAAGTAAGTAAGTTGGCTACGTGACGATGCACCTTTCCTCTTAATTTATAAACTACAGAGCGACAATAAAATGCGACACTCATTTAGTCAAACTTATTAACCTCCATTGGGAATGAGAGAAACGTTACAATATATTACTTCATTTTAACACAGTAACCAACAAGAATTATTGTCATTACTATGTCTAAATAATGATTGCGTTACTAGTTAATGACTGTTTTTCTCCGGCAAATATTCATATCTCCCTTCTGTTTTAAGAAAAAAAAAAAAAAAAAAAAAAAAAAAAAAAAGTGGTTTTCTAAAATATTATTTTTAAATTTTTTTTTCTCATTTCTAATTACAATGTTCAAAATTGGTTTTACTTAACTTTCTTTTCAGATCTACTTGGCGAATAATGTAACCTTTGACCACCGGTAAGCCTTATTTGAAGACGCTTCCAGTGTTTGCTGCACAGAATAGCCAGGCTCACACCAACAAATGCAGTTTACGCATCCTGGAGGAATGTGCGGTCGTTTCGTCATTGTTGTCAGAGAAGTTGAAATGAGTATCTGAAATCATGAGCTACAAGGAATTGGATATATTTTCAAATAAAA
The DNA here is from genome assembly GCA_023014485.1 of Bathynomus jamesi. Taxonomy (NCBI): domain Eukaryota; kingdom Metazoa; phylum Arthropoda; class Malacostraca; order Isopoda; family Cirolanidae; genus Bathynomus; species Bathynomus jamesi. The sequence goes on from JAJOZX010017041.1 coordinate 2,037, forward strand.
TATATATATTATGAGACCCACGACTTCATTCAAATTAAATACCAAATACATATTAGTTTTTTGAATGTAACTCAATTTAGAATGTTTTTTGTTTATGTATATTTTAAAAGTAATGAAAAGTTACGAAACGCGGTTGATTAAGACATTTAGCCACATTATAACATGCATTATCATGCTTATTTTATGCTATTCCTTTACTAAAGGTTATACTGCTATATTTCAATGAGGAACAGTGGCTAACTGCTTTTTTTATGTATTATGGCTTATACTCATATCTAAATGGAATTTTAGCCTAATTTATCCTGTATCGGAGGAAGAGCTTATCTCGTCACCTCTTCACAAGAGATGTCATAACCTAACGCTAAATAATAATAATTATTATTATTATTATTGCAATATTTATCGATTTAAAACAAACAAACTATTTTTCTTCGAAATTAAGAACGTACTTAACTGTTCATTTTAATTATAATGTAAAATATTTACTCTACATGAAAATGTGTTTCATCCCATAATCTGAGAGACTCTGTATTCTACTCACGAAGACGTGACCATTATTTTCAGTGATGAAGTGATTTCGTGTAGGACACTTCATATACAGTAAAGTGAACACTGTCTGAGTTTCGAAAAACGTCAATGTAATATAATACTCGATAGAGTGAATAACTGTATTTAAGATCGTGGGTCCGTATGTGGCATGCGTATATTTGAAATTGAACTTCATTATAAGGGGCCGTTCAAAAATTACTGAACGCTATTTTTGCTAAAACTTGACACCCCCACTCCCGCGTAACGTTCCGTAACTCTCGACCAGACACCCACTAAGATGTTATGTAACCCCTAATAGGGGGTGTCGGTCTAGCTTTGTTACGGAACGTTTTAAGGGGGTCGGGGGTGTCAAGTTTTAGCCAAATTAGCGTTACGTAATTTTTGAACGTCCCCTAAGTGAATGGCATTTTCCTTCATATGAATATTTCGTTGTAAGTTTAAGCTATAATTAAATTTACTAAAACTTTATAGAAACTAAAAATGGAAGCCATTTTGGAAAAATTTACAGGAATCAGTTTATTTATTACATAAGGAAATTTGTGACCTTTAATGTAATTTTTTATTTATATAAAATTGTTTGGGGAATAAACGTAAAAATCAAACAAAAATTTATACTGTGCCTCGTATGTTTACCTGCCAAAGAGTGGCTTCCGTTTCAGCTTCTATGATGAGTAGTGCAAAATTCCCCACACATAAATGCTTGTTCTTGATTGGCTTATGCGTAATTGGCGGAGGGTTCGACAATGTTCTTTCTGCTCTTCCATTAGTTTCAACTGAAAATCATTACGAATAAGTTCAAGAGCGACTAAACTAAAGTATTTTCTATATTTATGTACGTTTCAATAATGTTTTAGCACTTCTGTGATGAAGTATTGTTTAGTTTCTTTATCATCTATTGTAAACTGTCTATTACATAAATATACGTTGTATAACCGCTGATTAATTTTATAAAACATTAAAAGTATCATTTGTTAACCCTGAATTAATAAAACGTAAAAAGATCGAGATTTTTATTTAATAATTGGTATTTCCACGTACGTTTGAAATAGCTACGTTTTAACTAAAAGTAAGTGATGAGTCCAGTTCAACATTCTTCACATGTTAATGAAATTAAGGTATAAGGGCCATATGAAAGGCAAGGGCCAAATTGTGTTCAATTATTTATTTTATTATTTCATTGAAGGAACTGTGCTGACCAAATGTTTGACATCCTTTCTTAGACTTTCTCCGATTTTTTCGAAACGTGTTTTGTACTTCAGGAGAAACTCCATTAACAACTGCACTGTAAAACAAAATCGGTTAAAATACAGAACCTTTATGGGGTCAACGTACTTCCATCACATCTGTAAAATTACATTTGTCACTCATACAAACCGGACACACATGGGAAAATTCCGTAGAAGTTAACAAAATGAGAAAAAAGTTAATTATGTAAACTGGCCTATATTCTGCCTATATTAGACGTGTTCTTTTGAAATAGAAAAGGTTCTGCGAAAATTCAAGTTGCAATTGTATATGTAGAGATCAATAGTGTTATCGAGGATATATGGCAAACGTGGAGTATGGATGTGTGTGTGTGTGTGTGAAAAAGTATGTGAGAGAGAAATGTGTAAAAGAGAAAGAAAAGAGATGTGTGGAAGAGCGTCGTGAAAATGAGAAAATGAGGTGTAATCCTTGTTGCTGGTTCTTTCTTGCTTCCCTAATGAAAAGGGGATTCTAAGCCCTTGCGGCAATTCTGCTACAGCACGGTGTCACACGAGTGCAAGGCGCACGGATCTTTACTTCGGGTAAAGTCGGCTAGAGGAGGGTTAAGCCACTTTAACATAGAAACTTAAAGCTTCACTCTCAAAAACTACACGAGTATGGTTTGGCTCTCGGGTATGCCAATACAACTTGTTTTTAATGTTGAACTTTAAACCTGGATTCAGATTATGACTGAGCATGCAAGTGCTCATAAGAATCTAGCATTATTTTGTACCTGGTGGTCAAGAGTGTGGAACGAGGGAAAGACCTGTAGCATACACAGTATATTAACAAGAACACTAACAAGTAGTGCAAACCCTAGAATAAACTAATATAGCTAACACCAAATTCATAATGATAAAAATGTTACATTTTATAAGGAAATACAATTAGCTTTTTACAATATAAAAAATACTTAGCCCGGCCGCTCAAGGACACTGGACAAGGTATCAGGATACAAATAACATTACGATTCCAGAGCGGGGTAAGATTTAATTCTGCGTGCCGTAAACTAAATAGCCCGTCACGTCGATGCTTGAAGAGTCCAGTCCCACTATGAAACCTATGGATTCGTTATAGGTCTTAATATACAACCTAAAATATAATGATCATATAAATGTACAGATATAAATTAAACAATTTCAAACAAAATATACACAATTCTTGATTGAAAAACTGGAGCTTTTCCAAAATTTGGACTGTTTCCGATTTTTTGAAAATAAGATATTTAATGTAGAATTTATGCTGATTTAAAAATGTAAATCTTATTTTGGAGAAATGAGCGGTTCAAAGTTATGTTTGTTATTGTAATTTTGTATTAGGTCAAAAACTATAACAATACAACTGAAAACTAATACAAGAGTTATTGTATTCTTTAGTAATATTGGCTTATGTCACTAAGTATTTGTGTGAATAGATTTCGACCGTTATTTTACTGTCGCCACATGAATTCGCTTTTTCCAGGTCCTCCAACTACTACTGGATTCGCTAGGAGAGCCATCGCACAAACCTGCAATAGAAAATATTACATCACATTAGTGTGGTTACGCTAAGCTAGGTTACATTAGGTTAGGAGATTATGTTAGGTTCGGTTAGGTTAAGTTATGTAATGTTACTTACCTCTCTTAAGTAGTTGTTGAAGTCTACAACTGTGTTGTGGCCAATGTGAAGATCTTCTTCACAAAATTTTATACTTGTGTATTGTTTACTCGAGCAATAAATGAATAGCAGTATTTTACTGAAAGGCATGTTTGTGCTTTCCGTCCATGTCGCTTTTCGGACACTTACTTTTTCATTACATTTTCCTTTTTGACAACGCCAATTAAATAGGCTTTCGATTTTCTTCACACACACATAAAATGCTTTTTTGAACACTTTTTCTCCATTGGAATAATTCCTTCGTTTTGCGAGCATTTCAGTGCTTCTTCAGTTATCAAAAATAACGATTGTAAATTTTGTTCTTCCATTACATAAGATTTTTTGGAGCTACTGTAGTATGCGGTCTACCTACGATTCGGCGGTCTACTTTTTAATTATAGTTTCTTATCTTGTTTACTAATTGTTTGTTTACATCCCATTGTCAATCGCCCTTGACGATTGCTTAGGTTTAGTCAAGATATTTTCGTTAGTTTTAACGAAAATATCATGATTAAACCTAACCAATCGTAGGTAGACCGCATACTACAGTAGCACCGATTTTTTTTTATATTTATCTAATATCTATAGAAAAGCTGAAATTTATCAAAAATAGTATTAACAATATGACAAATCAATATGTACATGCTAAAGATTTTTCTACAGTAACTATAGGTAAACTAGTACACCATGTAACTTTTAAAATAATAATTTCTCGAAAAAAAGACTTACATTTTTTACATCATCGTAAAACTCTACATTAAATATCTTATTTTCAAAAAAATAGGAAACAGTCCAAATTTCGGTAAAGCCCGAAAAATTTAAATAATTTGACTAAAACACGGATTAACCCTCCCTCCGCGCAGAGAGGTTTCGTAAGTGTTATTCTTCAAGCGAAAGGAACAGGGAAAGATGGACTGAGGAAGATTGTTCCAGAGTTGAGTAAATGAAAGAGTGAGAAAACTGATTAACTCATGCGTTACAGTGTTGGTCATAAACGGGATGAGAATGTATTGAAAGTTTGGACTACAACCTCTCCTTGAAGAAGGAAGCATGCGTTTAGAGAGTTCAGAAGAGCAGTGTCCGTTATAATATCGATAGTAACTAAAGAGTGAGTCAACATTGCGGCGAAGAGAGAGGGATTGAAGATAGTCAGTAAGAGGCGAAAAGCCTTTGATTCCACACGGTCAAGTAGAGCTGTGTGGGTTGAGCCACCCAACACATGAGAAACGTACTCCATATAGTGGCGGACAAGATCCCTGTATACAGACAGCAACTGAATGGAGGTGAAGAAACTGCGGAAGCGGTACAGCACAACTAACCTCTTAGAAGCTGGTTTAGAAAGAGAATATATGTGACCGTTCCAATAGATTGATAGTAGAGCGTCACTTGCGGAACTCATATTGACTATCTGAAAGAACACTGTCGGAAGAGAGGTGTTTAAAAATCTTTCTATGAAGTATAGATTCAAAAACTTTAGAAAGGCATGAAATCAAAGCAACTAGACGATAGATGGGAGTTGAGAGCGGTTACCCTTCTTTGGGAGAGGCTGAATGAAAGAAATCTTCCAGCAGGAAGGAAAATTATCAGATGAAAGACAAAGACGAAAGAGTTTGCCTTGGCAGAGTGTCGGCGCAGAAGCACTGTCCTTGAGAGCAACAGGAAAGACACCACCCCTTCTTAGAGTTGAGCCCAGATACGACAGAAAAAATATACTTGGAAGGGATTTTAATTTCAGACGTAATTAAGTCAGAGGAAGGGGGAGATGGAGAAACAGCATCGGAATCGTCCATGGTTAAGTTGGAGGCGAAAGTCTGAACGAAGCGTTCAGCTTTATCAGAAGAAGAGACAGCAACTGAGCCGTCGGAATGGAAAAGAGGAGGGGAGAGAAGTAAAATTATTGGAGAGGTTCTTGGTTAGGTGCCAAAAAGAGCGAAAAAAATTAGAATTCTATAGGTTTTCACAGTTTTGTCCGATTCTAGGAAGAAATATAAGCTAAGTGATAGTCAGGAGTTGGATGGCGACGGTACCTTTTGAAAGCCTCGTCTCTGTTGCGGATAGCATTAGAAGAAGCAACGTTAAATCAAGATTTTTTACCATTACTCCTAGCACTAGAATATGTAGTTGTAGTTGTATTTTTGCAGACTGTTTATAATATGCAATACGTTCTTAAGCCGTATTTACACTGGAGTAAATTTGTTAGTTAACATGTCAGCCGACATGTTAACTAACAAATTTACCCCAGTGTAAACATTTAACTTGGTGAAAAAAATGTTATCTAATATACTTAATATAGCTTAATTTCTTTTGTAACGCTCCAAAGCGAAAAACATTTTGTTAATATGACATATTATGAGGCGATATTCTCATTCGCAGAGTTGCCAACCTTTTATGATCAAAATTTCGACAAAAATAGGAAAGTTTATCGCAAAATTTCGCTAAATATATATTTGCTTTGACACCTTATGCACCGAATTCTTCGGGGCCCTGCTTCGAATAAAGTATCGTACAAGTACACGAACTTATTCCTTGAGTTATTATAGTTTATCTTTAAAATGTACGTTTTTTATTTACAAAATAATCTTTAGGGCCTGACTATGATAAACTTTATTGGTAGGAGATAAATCTCATGAAAAAACAAAATGAAGGTAATAAATGATACGATTTAGTAATAAATCTAAAATTAAGCATTGCAAAAAGGTATTAAGAGAAATTTTTAAAACTTTTAAAAACAACAAAGTACAAAGTAGAGGAAGCAAATGATATTGAGGGTCAATCACAAACAATGGAGTCAAATACCTGAGAAGACTGTCATTGCACAAAACAAAACAAAAACAGCAGTTCTTTATTTCAGACTAAAGAGGTGCAAACAGCCCACTAACCATGGATTATATTATCGGATCACCTGAAGACTAGAGTCCCTCACGCGACTGGGGGGGCTCCAGGTGGCGTACACGGGAGGTCGGTGCTACTGTAGTATGCGGTCTGCCTACGATTCGGCGGTCTACCTTTTAATTATAGCTTCTTATCTTGTTTACTAATTGTTTGTTTACATCCCATTGTCAATCGCCCTTGACGATTGGTTAGATTTAGTCATGTATTTTCGTTAGTTTTAACGAAAATATCATGATTAAACCTAACCATCGTAGGTCGACCGCATACTACAGTAGCACCCGGGAGGCCTTTATCTTCACGTGGATATAAACAATTTTAAGGGTATATCAAAGTTAGTTTTGTGTGTATATATATATATATATATATATATGCGTTAACTATAACTAACACATTTTTGGTCCTATAGTGACGTCAGTTCAGTCAAATGTTTTGATTTACCCTTCCAAATTAATGAATGCCCGGTTAGGTCAACTGTACGCCCTTGACGATTGGTTAGGTTAAGTCGTGATATTTTCGTTAAAACTTACGAAAATATCACGACTTAACCTAACCAATCGTCAAGGCGTACAGTTGACCTAACCGGGCATTCAGTTTAATAATTTATTATTATATTTAGTACTGTAAAAGCAAATCACAAGAATTATATTTGTACTGTAAAGCAACATGTGGCATGATAAATATTCACAAAATCCTTTCAAAACATTCGTACTTGTATTGCTTTACAGTACCAAATAAAATTCTTGTTTTGCTTTACAGTACCAAATAATTATTGGTTTTTGCTTTACAGTACCAAATATTTCGTTTTTTGCTTTACAGTACGAATATAATAATTATTAAATAAGACTTTTTTCACCTGTAAAAATTGGGGCTCTATTCTTCAGAGGGAGAAAGTTGGGTGGGGGCTCGAGTCTTCAGGTGGTAACATTGGGGGCTTTAGTCTTCAGGTGATCCATATTATTTTATTAACTGACTTACCAAACCTAGTATTAAATCCAGCTTTTTTTCTGACGGAACGTTCCGAAACGGCGTTCCGGCACCTTTGAATATGCAGGAGAAATTTTAGGCTTTATTTCCATTCCAATTTCATTTTTTTGGATAAGGGAAGGGAGATTACATGACGAAATTTTAGGAAAAGGAAGAACGCTTTTGGGGCGTTGGGGTGGGGGGTGGGGGGGGATTAGGATGGTTAAGGGATTGAATGCGGTAGCAAACTGCAAAGGTTTTAGGAAATTATACAGTGTGGTCCAAAAGTATCTATTTTGCTGACATAATGATATTTCTATTTCATTTTCTACAGGGCATATCCTGTGATGCAGAGGAGAGATCACTTTAAGATATTGCTTCCCAGGAACCTCTCTTTAACATATTGCTTCCCAGTGTTAATCACTAATTGTCCATATACATATATATAGCATGAACGAGAATTTCGGTTCCATTATAAAGAGGAGATTGTAGACATCAATCGACCAGGGAAGTAAGTTGGAGGTGGCGGGGGGACCGTTAGACAGAAGATAGGGAGTGCTGAAACTCCCGTTTCTCCTGTCACTATCCTCCTTGGCTGATCTTTTTTTGTAAGCAAGTCCAACACGCTCTCAAACACACCCAATTCTCTCCCTATTCTTCAGAACACACACAGGCATTTCTACACACTACATAAGTTTTTCGAAATTAAAAAAAAAAAGGCAACCACTCCAAGAGCCTCGGAGTCCCCTGGGGAAGGGACCACAATATCCCCGCTTCTGGCTCCCCTGCTGCCGGGGTAGCCAGAAGTGGGGACATTTATTATGAATATTATTATTATGAAAATTATTACGAATATGAATTATGAATATTCCCATGAATATTATTATGAATATGAGTCAAATTAAGAGAAATACTGAAGAAAATACGCTCTAATTTCTTATTATTATATATATATATATATATATATGGGCTGAATTTCACAATTAAACATGTGAAATGAATGAATGATGCAAACCCACAGGGAAAAAGAAAAATGATTCCAAGTACATTCTCTGACGAGGTGTTCTGAATACACGAAAGACCTTGGAATCATTTTTGTTTTTCCTTGTGGATTTTCATCATATACAGGATGTTTCAGGTCAACCCTAGAAATAGGGAAATTGGCGGAATCTGTACCAAATCTGGACAAATTAGGTCAAACTACAAATTCCGCCAATTTCCATATTTCTAGGGTCGACCTGAAACACCATGTGTGTGTGTATATATATATATATATATATATATATATATATATATATATAATTTGAAATTTTTATCTTCACAATTTTTGGTGATGGACGAATGTTTTGTCCTCGACTCTTCTCTAAACTGATTATAGGTTCAACTGCTCTCACGTACATCAGGCGAGTATTACAGGACGGAATTAAGGGATGGGTTTTTGAGGCGGAGTGGTGGGGGATATAAAGACAATAAAAAGAGAGACAGACTGAGAGGCTCTCATTACTCGTAAGTGTATACTTTGATTTGGTTCACTTCAAAGAAGGAAAAAATTGGACAGTTTTTCATATTTGGATATTTAATATTTAATATTTGGGTTCTTAATCGTAAAGTGTTCCTCCAAATTATAGTAAATAAACTTTTAATGATCGTTATTTAAGGCTTTAAAATGCCAAATTACGACCTTCCACTTACATTTCATACGATTTTTGTTGTTGTGTTTGTGCTGTTTGTCAACACTGTCGCCGAAAGCAATGGAAACTCAATGACAGGTAATTTCATACACTATTCAGACTGTTTATTATCATTGGGTTTTCACGTAAGAATTTTTATTTTAAAAAGGTAAAATTAATTGCATTCAATTACACAAATTTATATTTAAAACTCGCTTCTACTCTCAATTATTGAATTTCAAATTTACTGAAACGCGTTTGGGATCCAGACTTGTTCTGTGTACAAAGTAAAAGTAACGTAAATAAGAAGCCAATTTTTCCATTAAACTACAAAATATTTATGATAATAAAAACCCACTCTAATAGACAGAGTTTATTTTCACGACAGTTTCAATGCCCACTGGCATCCTCTTCGGGTGGATACAGAAAAACGAATTCGTTTATTCTGTATTCGTTTTTCTGTATCCACCTGAAGAGGATGCCAGTGGGCATCGAAACTGTTGTGGCAATAAACTCTGTCTATTAGAGTTGGTTTTTATTATCATAATTTGACTTTCAGGTAGAAAAGTGAATTTTTTTTGCATTTATTACAAAATATTTATTTTGTTACCGATGTGGCATTTCAGTTAATACAAAATCGTTGCTGGAAATTGTGTCTACAAAGATGACCGATGTGGATTCGAAAGTAGACTCGCTTTTGACCGCATTTGAAAACAAAAACTCCAAAAACCAAAGATACGAACCGAAGACAGAAAGTCTTATTTGTTCTTTAAGTTCAAGAGTGATTGAAATGGGTAAGTTTACCTTATAACACGTAGTCATCATAACCTAATATACAATGACGATAATAATTGATTTCACGTGAAATAATTTGAAATGTGGTTTATTAAAAATGATGGTAGTAGAAGGTATTCATGAGGGTTCATCAATTTCCCAGTTCTTCCCAATCCCGGTACACCTGGATTCAAACGTATGCAATCCCGGGATTTAGTATAAATCTTCAATATCGCAGGAATATTTAAAAAACATTTAAAAAAATAGGCCTATGAGAGTTTGAACACATGGGATAGTTGCAAATAATAAATAATAATAATAATAATAGGCTTAATATATATATATATATATATATATATATATATATATATATATATATATATATATATATATATTAAGCCTATTATTATTATAATTATTTATTATTTGCAACTATCCCATGTGTTCAAACTCTTCATAGGCCTATTCTTTTATATAATTATTTTGTTTTATATATATATATATATGCTGCAAGGGCAGCTACCCTAATTTAGCATTACAAAATAACTGCGAATTATTCATTTGTTCAGTGATAAATTTTAACTTTGAACGCAAGTATTCATGCGTGAATCCTTTCCAATAATTAATTAACATTAATTTATTTCATGTCTGAACAGCGAACGAAATTAATGCTTTCAAATCATCAGCTTCACCCTCGTCAACAAATGCTCCTTCAGGTAAAATTATTTCAAGTTGGTGTTTCTCTGTTGCAAAATCTTATCAAACCTTTTCTTTAGATCGATCATCAAAATCAAAATCAATATAAAAATTCTTTAGTTTTTATAAAATAAATATTAAATATTACAAATTTTAATGTTACAATAACACAATGAGTGAAATTGTCAACTGGATCATTGATGTCATTTAAAATGGCCCTCAAGCTTTAGGCTTAACTAAAATATTAAAGGCAAAACCTATTACTTTATAGGTAATTATCATTATTAAAATATATGAATCAGGAATAAGAAGTATTAATTAATTAATTTAGAATATATAAACGAAGTAATAGTTAGAAATTTGAGTTGAATTTTTAAATTTAATTGAATAACTTTTATTATTAATAAAATAAATACAATTCTAGAACTTTTGTTGTTACAGAAAATTCAACAAAAAAAATAATTGAGAAATTGGACTATTTATTTTATTTTATTTGGACCTTAAGCCTTTAGGCTTTACTGGGCTCTTAATTAAAAATAAAACAGTTATTATTATTAATAATACAGACTCATGAATAAGAACTGTTAATTACAGTATGTATTAATCTTACAGTAAGTTATTATTACACTATAAAGTCGTCATTGAAGATATATGAATACTATACAAAGAAATCAATATAGTATTAGACACAACCGATGAACGAGTAATGTACATTTAATCCTATTCCATTATTAATCGAGATTTCAACTTGTTTTTAAACAAGTTTACATTCACATTACTTTTTACATCAGCTCATGTAAATCATTTCAGTTTCAGTCCAATGAAAATTGGTAATTTTTGAAATGAAACCAATCTAAATTGAGGAATAACATATTTTTAATCTATTTCTACTCTGATCTGAGTGGATTGTTTGATGAGTCAAAAAATATTTATGTACCTTTTGTCAGTTAATGATTTTGTTCTTACACTTGTAGCTAAATAAAAATAAAATGTGTCAGTTTGATTACATCTTTGAGCTTTTGTAGTTTTAGCTCTTTAAATAATGCTCTAGAATGATCATGGAAATCGGTATCAGATAACCTTATTGCTCGTTTTTGGATGACAGACTGTTTAATTAAAGTGTTGTTAGCAGAATTTCCCCATACAAGGGTGCAGTACATCATCCAAGGAACAACAACAAGAGTGTGATAGAGTTAATAAAACCTGTTTAGTGACTACATGTCTGTATTTAAATATATCAAGCAATGCTTCTTGAAATAATTTTTTATATATAATTTACATGATTATTCCACTGCAAATTCTTATCTAGATCAGAGACTAGTTCCTCCATTATTTTCGAAGTGAAATCATGGTGTACCTCTCTCTCCTTCTTTCCAGTAAATATAAATTTAATTCCTGTAACCTTTCCCAGTAATTTAGTTCTTTGCACCCATTGATCTTGGCTGTGAAGCTTCTCTGAATCATTTCTAGCTGACCAATGTCTTCTTTTTTATATGGGGATGTTAGCACCGAGCAGTATTCCAACTTGGGTATGATCAGTGTTTTCAATATAGACATCATTATATTCCTATCCCTTCGTTTAAAGGTTCTCAATAACTGCCAGTTATTCTCTTTTCTCTGTTTACTGCTATCTTATTTTGTGTTTCAAATTTCATGTCCTCGGTCATTATAAATACCTAAATATTTTGCTTTAGAATTTTCCTCAATTTCCTGTCCATTTGGAGTATAATATTCTATGGATTTTAGGTCCTCCCTTCTTTCGTACTTTATTAGTTGAAAATTTTCAGTATTAAATTTAAATTTAACACTGGCCTTCAGACCAATTGTAGATTCTGCTCATGTCTGTTTGTAGAGATCCTCCGAGTATATCCTCTGGGTTTCTTATCCTACTAATTTTTGTGCTATCGGCAAAGGACGTTACTCTGCTGTCACTTCCTAGTCTATATCAGTTAGGATGATTATGAAGAGTAATGGAGCTAATACTGTTCCTTGTGGTATTCAGCTAAGGACCTCTGAATCTGAGAAAGATATTCCTTGAACTGTAACGACTTGCTGCCCCTCTCTAATGAAATTATATACCCATTTTCCTACTTTTCCTCTTATTGCCATATTCCCTTATTCATGTGCTATGATTTCATGGTCACACTTGTTGAACGACTTGTTAAAGTCTGTGTATATTACATCATAATTTTCATTACTTTCCAGTAAAAAATTAATGTTGTTATAGTGTTTTATTAGTTGTGAAAGTCATGATCTTCCTGACCGGAATCCATGTTGGTTATCATTTAATTTTTTCCGAGTTTCAAAAATATTTTCGAGAGATGAGATGTAAGTGACACTGGCCTATAGTTTTTGGTCTCGGATCGACCTTCTCCTTTATATATTGGAACTATGTTCGCTCTCTTCAGGATATCCTCTTCAGGATATCCTCTGGGTTTCTTATCCTACTAATTTTTGTGCTATCGGCAAAGGACGTTACTCTGCTGTCACTTCCTAGTCTATATCAGTTAGGATGATTATGAAGAGTAATGGAGCTAATACTGTTCCTTGTGGTATTCAGCTAAGGACCTCTGAATCTGAGAAAGATATTCCTTGAACTGTAACGACTTGCTGCCCCTCTCTAATGAAATTATATACCCATTTTCCTACTTTTCCTCTTATTGCCATATTCCCTTATTCATGTGCTATGATTTCATGGTCACACTTGTTGAACGACTTGTTAAAGTCTGTGTATATTACATCATAATTTTCATTACTTTCCAGTAAAAAATTAATGTTGTTATAGTGTTTTATTAGTTGTGAAAGTCATGATCTTCCTGACCGGAATCCATGTTGGTTATCATTTAATTTTTTCCGAGTTTCAAAAATATTTTCGAGAGATGAGATGTAAGTGACACTGGCCTATAGTTTTTGGTCTCGGATCGACCTTCTCCTTTATATATTGGAACTATGTTCGCTCTCTTCAGGATGTTCAATATTTCTCCCGTGTCTAGTGAAAATTATAGAAGTACTTTGAGTTAACCTCTATCGCTTTTGTTGCGTCATCTTCTTCTCTGTATGCTTCTCAATGAGATCCTATATGACGCAATCTATACTCTGCAGTCTATCGTTTAATATTTTTCTGATGTTGTTGTCTTTGCAGTTTCTTAATTTTACAGTCACTCTTTTTCTCTTGCGGAACCTTGACCTCTTCTATCTCTCGAACCTCTTTCTCTTTCCTCTTTCATGCATTTCTGGGACGTCTTTCCACAATTTCCAGTGTCTTCTCCTCTGGTAATTAACATCTATTCTTTTGTTTTGGTGTTGAAGATGATTTTCCAGTCTATTGCTTCCATGCTGGATGCAACACCTTCCCAGTTTATAGCTTTTGAGTGAAAATTTAAAATTTTGAATTTGCTTCTTCCTATAGTGCGTGTTCTTTCCTTTCCTGTTGCTTTTATATTGATTGTTATTTCAATAATGTTGTGATCTGATATTATACTTGGGGATATTTCTACGTTATCAATTAGGTTGCTGTTGTTCGTGAATACTAAATCTAGGCAGTTGTGTTTTTCTTGTATTTTCCGTTATTTCTTGTGTTAACATAAGTTGATCGGCTTGGGCAAGGAGCATTTTTGTCTGATCCTGATCTTCCTGTGCGGTCCCCTCGTCTTGGTGTATATATATATATTTTATCCTATCCTTTTATAGTTCATAAATGGAAAATTAAAATCACTACAGAGAAAATATTAGGGGTTGGGAGTGTACATCTTTCATCCAGTTTCTGACCTCTTTAATGGAATCAGAATTTTGAAGTTGGCGTGTTCGGGGGTCTATAATTACAATTAGTACCATATTTAATTTTTAAACTTTTGCTGCTACAGATTCTACGTAGTTGTTTGAAGTACTTATAGCCATTTCTGTCATAGGTTTTTCGCGGTCATAAATAGCACATCTTTCTTTACGCCTTATTCTTCTGTCGGCTCGGAGTACGTTGTCAATTTGTCAAGTTGTGTTTAAAGTCACGCACCATACGACAAATTAAAGTAAATGTTCGAATTGCTGGCCATCAAATTGGCTACACTTTTCGAATCAATGTAAAGCCGTTGATCATGTTGCACATGAGTCTCTTCCATCCAATGTGGGTTGTCGTTGGTCCAATAGCGTGCATTATGTCTATTAACATTTCCGTTGAGGTGAAATATCTCCTCGTCACTGAACATGATCCAATGGATGAGGGTGGGTTGTTGTAAGAACCATTCGCAAAATTCCTTTCTACGGTCTGTATCATCACCGTGCAACTCCTGAACAAGTTGGACTTTGCAGGAATTGAAATGATATTTCTTTAGAATTCACTGAATGGATCTCCTGTCGACTTTTGTCTCCTGAGAAAGCTTTCTCGTCGACTTTTTTGGACTTTGTAAGAGATGACCTAATACCATTGTTGTTGCTTCGTCGGTTGAAGTTCTCGGCCTACCGCTACACCGCCGATCATGAACACTTCCCGTTTCTTTAAACCAATTAATTACTCTTCCAACGGTTGCTTGATCAATTGGAGGTCTCTCTGTGTGTTTTCTATTAAACTCTCTAGCGACTGATGGATTTGCAGTACCTGGTCTTCCATACATTCAAACCAAGTTCACCCTATCGTCTATTGTTAATTTTGCAGCCGTCCCCTTCCAAAAAGAAAAAAATTATATATATTATATATTATATCCACACTGAAAAAGCTATTCTGCGCGACTTTTGCGCCACCCTAACCGGACATTCAATTAACCTAACCTGGCGTGGCGGACGTATACGTAGTGTTACACACAGAGCTATGGCGCAGTAAATTTTAAAGTTACTTATAATCACCCGTTAATACGTAAGTACCTAGTTACGTTTTGTCTTTATCACCAATTTCACACATTGCTTGAATTTCAGTCAATTTATAAATTGCTTAACTTTAGACAGTCATTGTAATATATATATATATATATATATATATATATATATATATATATATATATATATATATATGTGTGTGTGTGGGTGTGGGTGTATGTGTGGGTGGGTGTATGTATGTGCGTGTGTAAGAGGAGAATCCGCGTTTCTAGCATTCTTTAATTGGTTCAAAACGTTTCGGAATATTGTTCCATGATCAGTGGTAACTAAAATAAATATAAATGAGATATAACAATAAGAGATCACAGTTAAAATAAAGGAATTGAAACGAAAAGAGAAAATGAATAACAAATTTCAGATGAAACTAAAATTATAAACAAATAATATTTTACACAAATTAATACTAAAATTCAGAATCAAACAATGACACGTTGAGGTTCTTTTTGTTCAAAGTAAAAAAATGGGCTACGTTCAATTATAACACTTTCGTACGTTACAGTAATAAACTAATAAAGAATTAAACTGAACACCAAAGATAGATGCGAAAGGTATCGATGAGTTTAAATATTTTTATTTATGAAGTTAAAGCTGATGCGAAATATGAAGACTGATCATTTAAACGAGGTTTATTCAGTACAAGAATGTGGAGAGATTCTAATCTATGAAGATCGGGTTGGCTGTGAATTATGGAATGTTTTTATCGTTTTAAAGTGGGGAGGATTTAGTGGGTAATTACTTTTCTTTATGTAGAAAGGAGGGGCCAAGGGGAACGCCCGCAAAAATGAGTACGAAAGAGAGCGCCGAAATCAAGGTGTTTGAGGCTCATGATGCTTTTTTTTATACTAGTATATAAATTTTTTTATTTTTTTAAATGTGTAGTGTGTAAAATGCAAGTATGTGTAGTGAAAAAGAGAGAGAAGTGTGTGTTTGAGAGCATGCTGGATTGCTCAGAGGGTAGGCGCGACATGGAAAAATATCAGCTAAAGAGGACAGTGACAGGAAAGACGGGAGTTCCAGCACTCCCTGTCTCCTTTTGTGGCATTGCTCGCTACGGCTGATTTTGATGGTTTATGAAGGGGATGGGAGGTGCGACTGAAGATGCCTCGATGTTCGTTAGTTATGAGTTGGAATTGGCGGCAAGTGCTGCCAGTATAACTCGTATTACAGCTCGTACAGTTAAAAGTATAAACAACAGCCGAGATGATGATGGTATCAGGTTTTCTTTCGTGAATAAAACAAGTTTTCAAACTGTGGTGATTTGAGAGCAATTTAAGAGCACGGTCTTTCGGAGCAATTCTTGCTTACTAGAAAATCAGGATGAGGTTCAACAATCACGCCATTACATTATTTTTTAAACTATTAAGAATGGAACTTTTTTGTCGTCAGAAAAATTGCATTTTAATTAAAAGCAACGGGATTTTAACAAGAATATTCATTTCACTGGTCACCCTTTTCATCTTTCTCCAGGAAGAATTAACATTGTTTCATATATATATATATATATATATATATATATATATATATATATATATATATATATATATATATATATATATATATATATTATATATTTTTTTATTTCCTTTGTCACCCTTTTCATCTTTCAGCTACACCTCCCTAGAAAGAATTAACACTGATATACTGGTTGTGTGCGTGTGTGTGTGTGTGTGTGTGTGTGTTTACGAGGGTACTTCAATAAGTATCCGCACTTTTTATTTTTGTGATAATATTGTACGGTGTATATAATATATTCGTATAACGAGCCAAACTGAGAACTATAGGCTTATTTAGGCTAGCAACATATAGGCTTATTTAGGCTACTCGTAGCTGTCACATATCGTACGAGTAGTGGGCATGGCTGCGCCGCTTTCAATTTGGACTCAGGAAGAACAGAGATCCGTGGTTCGTTTTTTGTGGGTAGAAGGTGTGAATGGAGCTGAAATTCACACGCGTTTATGTGCTCAGTATGGGAATAATCCGTCACCACGGCAAAGTGTTTAGGGGTAGATTCAAATCTTCAAGGAAGGTCGGACATGTGTGACAGATGCTCAGCGCTCAGGACGACCGTCAACATCAACTAGTGGTGACAAGGAGGAAGAAGCCAAAGCCATGATTTTCGATGACAGAAAATTAACAATAAAAGAAATTGCATCTTCATTAGACATCTGTCAAGGGTCAGCCTATTCGATAGTTCATGACATTCTTGGCTTTCACAAGGTTTGTGCAAGATGGGTGCCCAAACAGTTTACAGGAGAGCACAAGCATAATCGTATGGACGTCTGCTTTCGGCTTTTGGCGCGGTATCATAATGAAGGTGAAAACTTTTTGAAGCGCATTATCACTGGAGATGAAACCTGGATCCATCACTATGAACCAGAAAGCAAACGACAGAGCATGCAGTGGAAGCATCCAACATCTCCCGTTGCAAGGAAGTTCAAAGCGCAGCCGTCAGCGTGTAAAGTTATGCTGACCTGTTTCGGGATACACGAGGATCTATCCTTGAACATTATCTAGAGCGTGGAACTACAGTAACAAGTGCATCGTATTCTGACATGCTTCGGAATGAGTTAAAGCAAGCAATTTACACAAACCGGAGAGGGAGATTGTCGGAAGGTGTTATTCTGTTACACGACAATGCGCGTTCTCATACCGTTGCACCGACTAGAAAATGCCTTCAAGAACTTAAATTTGAAGTTCTCGACCATCCAGCCTCCAGTCCAGACCTGGCACATTCGGATTTTTACCTGTTTGGACCACTAAAAACGCTTTGAGAGGTCAACGATTCCAACGCGATGATGACTGGAAGGAGGCGGTGCATGAGTGGCTACGCACACAGCGAAAACATTCTTTTGTGATGGCATTAGGAAGCTTGTAGATCGCTGATGTGAAAATAAAATTTGAAAATAAAAGTGCGGATACTTATTGAATTAACGTCGTGTTTATATATATATATATATATATATATATACATTATAACTGCAAACACGCAGTATAATTAACGTAAAGAACGACGCTTTGTATAGGAGAATTATTATCCGCGCAGTTGAGAGCGAAAGAACGAAACAAATGAAAAAATGAGGTACCCACCCGGGAAACGAACCCGGGATCTTCCGATTGCCGGTCAGATATGATAACCACTACACCACAGCCCTCACCCAAACAAATGTCGTAATTCCTCTACATACGCGGAGAAACCAATGCCCCAAGGGGGCACCTCCCGCATGCCGTAACATTATATACATTATACTGCAAACACGCAGTATAATTAACGTAAAGAACGACGCTTTGTATAGGAGAATTATCCGCGCAAGATGAGGGCGAAAGAACGAAAGAAATGAAAAATGAGGTACCCACCCGGGAATCGAACCCGGGTTCGATTCCCGGGTGGGTACCTCATTTTATCATTTGTTTCGTTCTTTCGCGCTCATCTTGCGCGGATAATTCTCCTATACAAAGCGTCGTTCTTTACGTTATATATATATATATATATAATAATATATATATATATATATATATATATATATATATATAAAACAGTGCAAATTTGTTACAGGGAATATGATTGCTTTGATTTCTGAGCTTCGTTCAGAATTTGAAGCTATGAAGAGCTCCTTTGAAAAAGAGAAATCAAAAACTAAAGATCTGGAAGAAAGAATTCAAGACTTAAATTATACTTCTGTTCCTGATGAGCTTGAAACTGAAGCAGGTTTGTGGGAATGGCTGAAGTCGTCTTTTAAAGGCTATTAAGTTAGAGAAGTCATGACATAATTTAAAGTAAACAAACTTTCTCAGAAACTATCGATGATTTTCTTCTTTACAGTTAAAGTCCTTTCGTTCGTAAATTATGCGATCTCTCCTTTTCGTGTTGGTCACTGTATTTTTTTTTAAAGTAAACTTGTCGGTCATTAGGGGGCTTTTCCGAAACAGAGAAGAGTTAAAATTACTCGTGCTTCACTGCTTTTCAGATATTACCAAATTATGTTCCATTCTTATTTTAGATTCCACTGTTGTCACTCATTCTCTTTATGAAATTTATTAACCTTTAATAAATGTTTAACTGACAGTTATAAAAAATAAAGATTATTTGAACATTAAATTTACTATTTTTGTAATTTTCTTATGATTAATAGAAATGATAATTAATGAAATAATTGAGGTTCATTAATTTTAATAATTTTGATAGAATAACCATTGTCTCTCTAATGGATATTATGTTCCACAATTTCATAGTTTTAAGTGACTCTTTTCTCTAAATCTCATTTTGGTTAACACATCTTACTATTTAAGTGATTACTTATAAATGTCTCAGCGTTCCTCGTAATACATTATAACCCAGTAAATTAATATAATTAATGCCTAGTTACAACAACATCGTATTTTCTTTGAATATTCAAGGCATACAATTATAAAACTGTATTCACAGATTTTTTTTCTTTCCTAGACCACAATTGCCATCATGGAATTTTTGACATCAAAGAATATGGAGGGAAACCACTCTTTCACTACCTCCGACGAATCAGTTTTAATGTCTTCCTCAGGAAACCATCAAACGCTTCTTCTTTTCTTGGTATGTCTCAGCAAATTCAAAATATTTAAATGTTATTTGTTTTCTCAAAACATTGGTTTTTATCATATATTTTATGAGTAAAGATATGAGGGAAAGGAAGAGATAGTTTTGTTTACAAACGTATGCGTAAATGTTCTTATACAAGTACTGAAGTAGACAAAGTAGACTTTGTGGAAATGTAATAATAATAATAAAAATTATTTACGGAAGGAGAGAGAGAAAATGGCGTAGAGCTTTGGCCAACTAATGCTGTCCATCCCTTCTTATATGAATTACTAGCGGAGCGGACACAATGTGAAGCTCAAGATTTTCACGGCTGCGTTCTTTTCTGTAGTTTAATCGCGGTGCTGGGGACTTCGGGCCCAGTAATTTTAATTATTTAATTTATTAACATTCAGGTGCACAACCTGGGGACCTAATCAATATGTGTGTGTGTGTGAAGTTTCATGTTTGTAACAGCTTCCATTTTGGAGTTATGTCTGGAACAGACACATACACGCACGTCCTTTTATTATTATTATAGATTAACAGGATCATCGGGGTTGAGGTCCCCGACCCCAGTGTCTTCAGGTCCCTTATAGGGTAAAGTAGTTGCCTACTTTCCCTATCGTATGTGGAAGTGTAAAGTAAAAGTGAGTGATTTGTCTTTTAGATTTGATTATTAGTATGTGATGGAGAAGACTTGAATGAAGTAATAAGAGAAAAAACATCTCATTCTCTCGTACTTTTAGACATAAAATCACTTGAAAGGAACAAAAATATTTTTAAATGAAACAATGATGCGGAATCGAGTAATCTTTCCACCGAAAATGAGCGTCAACTAAATTGAGCGAAATTAAAACAATTGACTTAATAATAGCTTAAAACACATCATAACATATTCAGTTATTGAAGGAAAATGAACATGAACAGTTCATGTGTATATATACACACCTTTGGTTAGCTTCCGCCCGAATTGTTCATTCTGACGAAGGTCAAGCTTTTCACTCCACCTTAGACCTACAATTTAACGTGGATTCCGAACCACGCCCCATCAGCAGCCCAGCGTCTTAACCAGTAGGCCACCTAGGGTACCCATTTATCTACCAACCACTTTGTTTATTGTGTGGAAGGATGAACAGCTGGGTTTTGCTGCGCGCCGGCTGCCGTCGGGTCTCGAACCCGGGCCGATAATTTGGTAGTCAGCTATTCTAACCACTACACCACCGAGGCACCTATATATATATATATATATAATATATATATATATATATATATATATATATAGTAACCCCCCCCTTTATGGCCCTGAGTCGGTTCGGATTCGACGGGGGGGGGGGGTTCTGGTTCGGAGGCAAGCAACGGATGTTTCTTCTTTATACTTTTCTATAATTCTTTCTAATTCTTTTCTCTCGCTTTATGGGGTCGACACTCTGTTAATTCTTTTCTTCCAATAATAGAAGATAGCCCAACTCGAGGGGGAAAATAAAAACTTTCTCTTACTTTGGTTTACTTCTTAAAAATTACAGTTAGTCTGAATTTACAGGGGTAGAGGTTCGACCTCTTTCGACCATGGCTCAGGTCGGAATCTAAAAATATATTAAGGAGGCAAGGGGCCTCTGCCCCCTCCTAATGAGGTGTTAATCAGAAGTCTAATGCAGAAGTGCTCTAATTGAAGTGGTGTATTTTTACAAATATACGTATAATATAACTTAAATGTTTGGGGGAGAACAGTTGAAGGTTAAATTTCCCCCCTTTTTAAATACATGATCAGATGCTTTTTTTGAAAGATTTCAACTAAAAAGAATAAAAAAAAAAAAAAAAAAGAACAACTATCGCTGATTCTACATTCCTGAAAGCGATATAATTTCGTATTAGCACATAAGCACAATTTTGAGTACATGACTGAGTACGTATTAATTTTGGTTCATTACAATTACGATTACAATTACTAATTAATTCATATTCACTTATTATTGTTTTAATTTCAATTCCATTAAAGTACATTCTTACATGATAAATTAAATCATTACATTTAATTACAGTTTCACTGAAGTACATTAAAAGTTATTGTTAATTTAAAGTATTACAGTTAATTACAATTTAAACAGTTACTATAACTTTGTCTTGTTTTTACAGTGTTTCATATTAATAGACAATTAAGATGTTAGAAATATAATACAAAGTATATGGCACTTACGAGATAATTTATTTTACGAAATAATATGCTATAATGTTATAAATTCGAATCAGAGCGAAAGGAGACCTTTTTTATCTTAGAAGCGTTCAAATTCTGCTGTGATGAGCGGAATTTCTGATAATAACTTACTAAGCATTTATGAATATCTTGCGAGGGTTGAACGCACTTGAAAGTAAAAATGAAAAAATAATACGAGAACGTTTTTTCGCGTTCTCGAACGAAACTTCGCGCCTCACAAATTGACACGAGTAAAGATGATTATTTAATAAAAATTACATACGATAATGGTCAAGCTAAAATATGGACGTATGGGGGCGGGGATATGGTCGAATAATAGTTATATTTATACTACATAACATAAATAATGACTTCTATAGGGTGTACAGTTTTTATTATGATGATATATAAATTTTCATACATTGGATACTAGATATATGATGAAGGGAAAATGTGACGTCATAGTTATTGAATTTTTACGTATAGTACGAATCATTGTTAGGAAGATTTACAGAACAAATTAGAGACAGAGTGGGAAACGTAAAGAGAATAAAGTTATTTTATGACGTCATAGTGCATAAGTCATTATTACAAATCGAAATTCTATCCAAAACTCGCTTCTGCGATTTATGGTGACATAAATTAACTGAATTTCCAAGCTAAAAGTAAATAGTAAGAGTGAACGCAAATGTTGAAAGTTATGAAAAGAGAACATTTAAGACTAACTTTTCTAAATTCTCTTATTTAGTCCACAGAAGAGTTTCCAAATGCGAATTTCAATTTTTTTATGGTAATTCAATCTATTTCAGTGACAGTTATCGTTCTCAAGATGCAATAGATGAAGATTTTACCTCTCTTTTTCACTCACTACAAGAATCGAACCCATGGTTGTTCGTGGATTTGGAAGTTCCTCACCTTATATGGGAAATCAGTCTTACTGTTGATAACAAGATAAGAACTGAAGGAATAAAGGTACGAGTATCATTTTGATGAATTTATTTAATATAATTAATTTATATAAAATAATAATAATAAAATAATAAAAGCGCTTCCATCTACAAAATGTATTTTGTAGACGCATGGCGGAACTAGAAATTTTCAAATGGGGGCGGACCACTATAGGAGCGCCGTCGGATCCAAAGTTCCTAATACCTGTACATTTTCAATGTCGCAAAGTCATGCTGTACGACAACTACAACGTATGGGAAAATTTGGAAACAATCTATAATCTATAACCATCCAGTTGTGTTATTCAACGTTCAATTCATTTCATCGACTTTTTTGATTACATAACGTAATAATTGTTTGAATTTATTAGCATCTTATGAACGTATCGAAATAACGTAGATTTTAACGCAAAAAGCGGTAAAAGTTAATAATAGTGAGAACAAATTTTCTTCTCATTTTCAAAATTTGTAAAAAAAAATCATTTAAAAAATGGATTTTTTTTTCTTTTTATTTAAAAAAATAAAATTATTACTAAATTGCAAATACTGTTGCCTTTTATGTCATGAATAAGTGATTTCGGTAAATAGAAACTGTAAATAAATCTATAAATAGTTAAATATGGGACTAGTTCGTGTAGTTTATAGACTCATTAGAGACTTAGGCAGTGGCGGATCTACTATGAAACTAATGAAGCTTAAGCTTCAAGGCCCCTAATCCAGGAGGGGCCCTGAAGCAACTTTTTTTTTAATGAGTGAATTTTTCAACAAAATCGATGGAGTTTTTTAAGTGTTTGTTATTAAAATAAGGCTATTTTAGTGATAGAATAATAAGCCAATGGGTTGAAGTACTTAATATTGACCTTAGAATATGCTCTAATACCCATTTCATATGGCCTCAAAATGCCCCTGTAATTGGTCAAATTTCAAAATTTTCTCGGGGGCTTGCAGCGCCCGAACCCCCAGCTGTATGGGCTCGCTGAGCTCGCCAGAATCTATTCAAGGGCAAGGGCAGCAAGGCCCTTTGAACCTTGTTGGATGTTGCCCTATTGTTGCTGGTTGCGAAGGGGCCCCCATACCCCATAACAGTTCAAGCTTCAGGGTCCCAAAAATGTAGGTCCGCCACTGGACTTAGGTATCTGGGCTAGTGGCGAAATATTTGGGCTCTCTGGCGGATTGGGCGTTTTTGCGAGCATTCGCTTTGGCTTCTGCTTCCTGCATACAAATTAGAGCAAATAGTGTATATATATATATGTTTGCCTAACGGCGAATATTGGAGTATGCTAAAATTATCTCATCCGAAATGAAACCATTCGGAGACTCGGGCACTGACTATTCGGTTATGACAGGGAAGAGTTAACAACAACATGGTGACACTTTGTCACCAGACGAAATATAACACTCTCTCGTCCATAGTTGTTTTAAGTGTTATGCTTAATTCCTTCTCCGTTTAAATAACCCTTTCTTATGCTTTCTGTTTTCACACATCTTCATTACAGCTATACTGACTTTGTAAGAAAATAAATATCGTCATAGTAGGAACAAAAGTAGAAGTTTTAATTTTATTGTTTAGCAGAAAACATAGTGTAGTCCTACCAATAACTGACCGTTGCTCAGTACTTACAAGCCCATACAGAAAACGAGACTGCAAATATAGATGCCACAAAGGACTTTTACGTCTAAGATAGAGGAAACGAAAGGTGAAGACTACTGGTCTCGATTATAATTACTAAAACTCTCCCATCTGTAAAGAAAAGGTGGGTGGTACACAATAATATACCGTATACGTATGGAAAATACTCGAGGGTTGTGTTCTTGAACTTAGATATGAAATAGAAACCCATTGGAATGAGGTCAAAGAGAAATTCTGTACTTCTACCTTCGGTGGGACAGGAGGACATGAACATGAGGATGGAAAATGCTTTGAGAATACGAGGCCAGAAAACCTTCAAAATTCTACGCAAAGAAATGAGGAACCAACCGGAATAATTTGAAGAAATATTGGACAGGTACTTGTGCAAAGTCCCTGAACAGCCATGCGCGACTGGCTACGAGGGAAGAGAAGAGTGGAAACCAATTCCCTCCTCCTAAATCCCGCAAATGAAGCGAGATGCTTTAGAGGGGTCGATCGCGGGTCGATCTTGAAACGTCGTTCAAAACCTTCTCAAGTATCTCAAATAAGTAAGAAGTAAGTTGAGCTGCACGTGATGATGCACCTTTCATCTTAATTTATAAACTACAGAGCGACAATAAAATGCGACACTCATTTAGTCAAACTTATTAACCTCCATTGGGAATGAGAGAAACGTTACAATATATTACTTCATTTTAACACAGTAACCAACAAGAATTATTGTCATTACTATGTTTAAAATAATGATTGCTTTCGACTGAAGATTTCGGTCATAACTGCGTTACTAGTTAATGACTGTTTTTCTCCGGCAAATATTCATATCTCCCTTCTGTTTTAAGAGAAAACGTGAAGCGTAAAAAAAAAAAAAAAAAAAAGTGGTTTTCTAAAATATATTTTTAAATTTTTTTTTCTCATTTCTAATTACAATGTTCAAAATTGGTTTTACTTAACTTTCTTTTCAGATCTACTTGGCGAATAATGTAACCTTTGACCACTCCGGTAAGCCTTATTTGAAGACGCTTCCAGTGTTTGCTGCACAGAATAGCCAGGCTCCACCAAAAATGCAGTTTACGCATCCTGGAGGAATGTGCGGTCGTTTCGTCATTGTTGTCAGAGAAGTTGGAAATGAGTATCTGAGAATCATGAGCTACAAGGAATTGGATATATTTTCAAATAAAATATATATATTATTGAGACCACGACTTCATTCAAATTAAATACCAAATACATATTAGTTTTTTGAATGTAACTCAATTTAGAATGTTTTTTGTTTATGTATATTTTAAAAGTAATAGAAAAGTTACGAAACGCGGTTGATTAAGACATTTAGCCACATTATAACATGCATTATCATGCTTATTTTATGCTATTCCTTTACTAAAGGTTATACTGCTATATTTCAATGAGGAACAGTGGCTAACTGCTTTTTTTATGTATTATGGCTTCTACTCATATCTAAATGGAATTTTAGCCTAATTTATCCTGTATCGGAGGAAGAGCTTATCTCGTCACCTCTTCACAAGAGATGTCATAACCTAACGCTAAATAATAATAATTATTATTATTATTATTGCAAATATTTATCGATTTAAAACAAACAAACTATTTTCTTCGAAATTAAGAACGTACTTAACTGTTCATTTTAATTATAATGTAAAATATTTACTCTACATGAAAATGTGTTTCATCCCATAATCTGAGAGACTCTGTATTCTACTCACGAAGACGTGACCATTATTTTCAGTGATGAAGTGATTTCGTGTAGGACACTTCATATACAGTAAAGTGAACACTGTCTGAGTTTCGAAAAAACGTCAATGTAATACAATACTCGATAGAGTGAATAACTGTATTTAAGATCGTGGGTCCGTATGTGGCATGCGTATATTTGAAATTGAAGTTCATTATAAGGGGCCGTTCAAAAATTACTGAACGCTATTTTTGCTAAAACTTGACACCCCGACTCCCGCGTAACGTTCCGTAACTCTCGACCAGACACCCACTAAGATGTTATGTAACCCCTAATAGGGGGTGTCGGTCTAGTTTGTTACGGAACGTTTTAAGGGGGTCGGGGGTGTCAAGTTTTAGCCAAATTAGCGTTACATAATTTTTGAACGTCCCCTAAGTGAATGGCATTTTCCTTCATTTGAATATTTCGTTGTAAGTTTAAGCTATAATTAAATTTATTAAAACTTTATAGAAAGTAAGAAATGGAAGCCATTTTGGAAAAATTTACAGGAATCAGTTATTTATTACATAAGGAAATTTGTGACCTTTTTAATGTAATTTTTTATTTATATAAAATTGTTTGGGGAATAAACGTAAAAATCAAAAAAATTCTCATATTGCGCCTCGTCTGTTTACCTGCCAAAGAGTGGCTTCCGTTTCAGCTTCTATGATGAGTAGTGCAAAATTCCCACACATAAGTGCTTGTTCTTGATTGGCTTATGCATAATTGGCGGAGGGTTCGACAATGTTCTTTCTGCTCTTCCATTAGTTTCAACTGAAAATCATTACGAATAAGTTCAAGAGCGACTAAACTAAAGTATTTTCTATATTTATGTCACGTTTCAATAATGTTTTAGCACTTCTGTGATGAAGTATTGTTTAGTTTCTTTATCATCTATTGTAAACTGTCTATTACATAAATATACGTTGTATAACCGCTGATTAATTTTATAAAACATTAAAAGTATCATTTGTTAACCCTGAATTAATAAAACGTAAAAAGATCGAGATTTTTATTTAATAATTGGTATTTCCACGTACGTTTGAAATAGCTACGTTTTAACTAAAAGTAAGTGATGAGTCCAGTTCAACATTCTTCACATGTTAATGAAATTAAGGTATAAGGGCCATATGAAAGGCAAGGGCCAAATTGTGTTCAATTATTTATTTTATTATTTCATTGAAGGAACTGTGCTGACCAAATGTTTGACATCCTTTCTTAGACTTTCTCCGATTTTTCGAAACGTGTTTTGTACTTCAGGAGAAACTCCATTAACAACTGCACTGTAAAACAAAATCGGTTAAAATACAGAACCTTTATGGGGTCAACGTACTTCCATCACATCTGTAAAATTACATTTGTCACTCATACAAACCGGACACACATGGGAAAATTCCGTAGAAGTTAACAAAATGAGAAAAAAGTTAATTATGTAAACTGGCCTATATTCTGCCTATATTAGACGTGTTCTTTTGAAATAGAAAAGGTTCTGCGAAAATTCAAGTTGCAATTGTATATGTAGAGATCAATAGTGTTATCGAGGATATATGGCAAACGTGGAGTATGTGTGTGTGTGTGTGTGTGAAAAAGTATGTGAGAGAGAAATGTGTAAAAGAGAAAGAAAAGAGATGTGTGGAAGAGCGTCGTGAAAATGAGAAAATGAGGTGTAATCCTTGTTGCTGGTTCTTTCTTGCTTCCCTAATGAAAAAGGGGATTCTAAGCCCTTGCGGAATTCTGCTACAGCACGGTGTCACACGAGTGCAAGGCGCACGGATCTTTACTTCGGGTAAAGTCGGCTAGAGGAGGGTTAAGCCACTTTAACATAGAAACTTAAAGCTTCACTCTCAAAAACTACACGAGTATGGTTTGGCTCTCGGGTATGCCAATACAACTTGTTTTTTAATGTTGAACTTTAAACCTGGATTCAGATTATGACTGAGCATGCAAGTGCTCATAAGAATCTAGCATTATTTTGTACCTGGTCAAGAGTGTGGAACGAGGGAAAGACCTGTAGCATACACAGTATATTAACAAGAACACTAACAAGTAGTGCAAACCCTAGAATAAACTAATAATATAGCTAACACCAAATTCATAATGATAAAAATGTTACATTTTATAAGGAAATACAATTAGCTTTTTACAATATAAAAAATACTTAGCCCGGCCGCTCAAGGACACTGGACAAGGTATCAGGATACAAATAACATTACGATTCCAGAGCGGGGTAAGATTTAATTCTGCGTGCCGTAAACTAAATAGCCCGTCACGTCGATGCTTGAAGAGTCCAGTCCCACTATGAAACCTATGGATTCGTTATAGGTCTTAATATACAACCTAAAATATAATGATCATATAAATGTACAGATATAAATTAAACAATTTCAAACAAAATATACACAATTCTTGATTGAAAAACTGGAGCTTTTCCAAAATTTGGACTGTTTCCGATTTTTTGAAAATAAGATATAATGTAGAATTGTATGCTGATTTAAAAATGTAAATCTTATTTTGGAGAAATGAGCGGTTCAAAGTTATGTTTGTTATTGTAATTTTGTATTAGGTCAAAAACTATAACAATACAACTGAAAACTAATACAAGAGTTATTGTATTCTTTAGTAATATTGGCTTATGTCACTAAGTATTTGTGTGAATAGATTTCGACCGTTATTTTACTGTCGCCACATGAATTCGCTTTTTCCAGGTCCTCCAACTACTACTGGATTCGCTAGGAGAGCCATCGCACAAACCTGAAATAGAAAATATTACATCACATTAGTGTGGTTACGCTAAGCTAGGTTACATTAGGTTAGGAGATTATGTTAGGTTCGGTTAGGTTAAGTTATGTATGTTACTTACCTCTCTTAAGTAGTTGTTGAAGTCTACAACTGTGTTGTGGCCAATGTGAAGATCTTCTTCACAAAATTTTATACTTGTGTATTGTTTACTCCAGCAATAAATGAATAGCAGTATTTTACTGAAAGGCATGTTTGTGCCTTCCGTCCATGTCCTTTTCGGACACTTACTTTTTCATTACATTTTCCTTTTTGACAACGCCAATTAAATAGGCTTTCGATTTTCTTCACACACATAAAATGCTTTTTGAACACTTTTTCTCCATTGGAATAATTCCTTCGTTTTGCGAGCATTTCAGTGCTTCTTCAGTTATCAAAAATAACGATTGTAAATTTTGTTCTTCCATTACATAAGATTTTTTGGTGCTATTGTAGTATGCGGTCTACCTACGATTCGGCGGTCTACTTTTTAATTATAGCTTCTTATCTTGTTTACTAATTGTTTGTTTACATCCCATTGTCAATCGCCCTTGACGATTGCTTAGGTTTAGTCAAGATATTTTCGTTAGTTTTAACGAAAATATCATGATTAAACCTAACCAATCGTAGGTAGACCGCATACTACAGTAGCACCGATTTTTTTTTATATTTATCTAATATCTATAGAAAAGCTGAAATTTATCAAAAATAGTATTAACAATATGACAAATCAATATGTACATGCAAAAGTATTTTCTACAGTAACTATAGATAAACTAGTACACCATGTAACTTTTAAAATAGTAAATACGTAAATTAGAACACCGTGTAACTTTTAAAATAATAATTTCTCGAAAAAAAGACTTACATTTTTTACATCAGCGTAAAAATCTACATTAAATACCTTATTTTCAAAAGAATAGGAAACAGTCCAAATTTCGGGAAAGGCCCGAAAAAATTAAATAATGTGACTAAAGCATGGATTAACCCTACCTCCGCGCAGAGAGGTTTCGTAAGTGTTATTCTTCAAGCGAAAGGAACAGGGAAAGATGGACTGAGGAAGATTGTTCCAGAGTTGAGTAAATGAAAGAGTGAGAAAACTGATTAACTCATGCGTTACAGTGTTGGACATAAACGGGATGAGAATGTATTGAAAGTCTGGAGTACAAACTCTCCTTGAAGAAGAAGCATGCGTTTAGAGAGTTCAGAAGAGCAGTGTCCGTTATAATATCGATAGTAACTAAAGAGTGAGTCAACATTGCGGCGAAGAGAGAGGGATTGAAGATAGTTCAGTAAGAGGCGAAAAGCCTTGATTCCACACGGTCAAGTAGAGCTGTGTGGGGTTGAGCCACCCAACACATGAAAACGTACTCCATATAGTGGCGGACAAGATCCCTGTATAGAGACAGCAACTGAATGGAGGTGAAGAAACTGCGGAAGCGGTACAGCACACCTAACCTCTTAGAAGCTGTTTTAGAAAGAGAATATATGTGACCGTTTCCAATAGATTGCTAGTAGAGCGTCACTTGCGGAACTCATATTGACTATCTGAAAGAACACTGTAGGAAGGGAGGTGTTTCAAAAACTTTAGAAAAGGCATGAAATCAAGCAACTAGACGATAGATGGGAGTTGAGAGCGGTTCACCCTTCTTTGGGACAGGCTGAATGAAAGAAATCTTCCAGCAGGAAGGAAACTTATCAGATGAAAGACAAAGACGAAAGAGTTTGCCTTGGCAGAGTGTCGGCGCAGGAGCACTGTTCTTGAGAGCAATAGGAAAGACACCACACCTTCCTAGAGTTGAGCTCAGACACGACAGAAAAAATATATTTGGAAGCAGTGGTGGCTCGTCGGTAGGCACTGCGGGACTGCAGTACCCCTAAATTTTTTATTTACAGTTGAAATAATCAAGAACAATATAAGGATGAGCTCATTGAATAACTTTTCAATAACTTTGAAACTTTTATTCATTGCTCAATGCTCATCCTTTTATTCAGTAATATTTCAACCCATTCTTAGAGACAGCACCCTAGAATTTTTAGTCACGAGCCGCCACTGCTAGGAAGAGATTTTAATTTCAGACGTAATTAAGTCAGAGGAGGGGGGAGATGGAACAACAGCTCGGAATCGTCATGGTTAAATTGGAGGCGAAAGTCTGAACGAAGAGTTCAGCTTTATCAAGAAGAGACAGCAACTGAGCCGTCGGAATGGAAAAGAGGAGGGAGAGAAGTAAAATTATTGGAGAGGTTCTTGGTTAGGTGCCAAAAAGAGCGAAAAAATTAGAATTCTATAGGTTTTCACAGTTTTGTCCGATTCTAGGAAGAAATATAAGCTAAGTGATAGTCAGGAGTTGGATGGCGACGGTACCTTTTGAAAGCCTCGTCTCTGTTGCGGATAGCATTAGAAGAAGCAACGTTAAATCAAGATTTTTAGCATTAGTCGTAGGACTAGAATATGTAATGTATGCTTTCCATGCCGAAAGAATCACTTCCCTGATGCGCCTCGCGCACTCGGAAGGGCCCCGGCCATAGAAGCAGTAATCATTCCATGGGAAATCAGAGAAGTATTGTCTCACGGTATCCTAATCAACGGCGCCGAAGTGCCAAAAGTGTCTCACTTGAGAGGATCTAGAATCAGGGCTGCCAGATGTAGGAGAATTCTTCAAAAATAGGAAATGGAATGGCTGCGGAGAAAAAAAAATTCTCCTAAAATTAAGTAGGAGAATTTTGGGAGAATGAAAAAATAATTTTAGGAGAATGTAGGAGAAACAATTGCATCTGAATTTAATAAGGTTATTATGCTAATTCAGTGAAATTTTGGATTCATGCTTTCGAATACAAAGATTCTGCTGGTAAATCATGCTTCATGCATCTCAGCAGAGTTAGCTCTAAGATTCTTGATTTTGCCTTGTCAAATGCATTTGTGAGAGGATTTTAGCAAAGTCACCCCTGACAAAGTCTTCCTTAAGAAACGAAATGTCGCTTCCCATATTGGACGCAATTGTTAGGGTCAAAATGACTGATGAAGTGATCAGTCATTTGAACCCACTGAAGGGATGTTAAAAAGATTTAACAGTAAAATGTATGGATCTTTTCCGTTCTACCCCAGCAATAATTTCTAGTGTAGTTTTACTTGCTGAATTCAATAATAAATATTTTATTTTGGAGAAAGTATCCGTGCTTTAATTAGTTATGGTTATAATTATTAATTTTTTCTCTTTTGTAGATTGTTATGGATGATAAATGGAATTTCATAAACATAGTTAAGGAAATAACGTTCTACCCCAGCATTCTTTAGTTAACCTTATAAGGCTAACTAACGAAAATATCACGACCTATCCTAACCAATCGTCAAGGGCGTACAGTTGATTTAGCTAAACAAAGGAACAAGAGACATTGGGGAACATCTAGAAATATGATAGATTCTTATTTATGTGAATTTCTGTGGAGGAGAAGACAAAAAGGAAAGGACATTTTTATTGAAATCTTAAATGCAATCCCTACTTTTAAATAAAATAAACGGACTATAACTCTTTTGGTATTAATTTCTCCAAAATAAGATTATATATTGAATTCAGCAAGTAAAACTACAGTAGAAAATAATATATAATTTCATTTTTTGTTGCTGGGGTAGAACGGAAAAGAGCCAAATTTATGCTTAGATTGCAATCATTGTACCAATATAGCAGCCTATTTTACAGGTGTTCAGCACAACAGATAGATTATCCATATAAACATTGAATAAGTAGGGGGATAATATCCCTGCCTGACACCATTTTATCACAGAGAATCTTTGTTCAAATGATTCTCACTGTAAACTCATAGATAGGTATTATAATAAGTTAGTATCCCTGTTAAGACAAGCAAGAAGACCTCTAATTAAATCTTACAACTATGATACTAAGATTATTCTTGGAATGAATGATTTTATTGCACCCCCCACCCCCTAAAGAGGGAATCGAAAGACGCCTACGATTTGCGGTGCTTTCATAGTTGACCCAGATTAGGACCAGTATACATAAATATGTGTAGAAGTTGGGGTCAGTATAAGGCAGCCATAAGACGGTGTAAACAGGAAGAAGATTCTATTCGAGCATCAAAAGCCTGTGAAGCAAACTTAAATAACGATAATAAAAATTTTTGGAAATTCGTTAAGAATGAAACGGGTGTCAAAAACACCCTCCCTCTGTGGGAGGGACAAGGGAAAATACTGTGGTATTAGTTCCTGAAGTAAAGGGGTTAATTAAAGAGTTAAATACTGGTTCTGTGTCATGGGTAGATGACCTATCGAATGACCACTTAAAATATGCCAATGACGTGATGTGTTTGCATATATCATTGGCCTTCTCAGCCATGCTTGCTCATGAAGGTGTATATCTTGCCCTTGGTCAAAAATAAGTATGGGAACATTTTATCCAGCAATAATTACAGGCCTAGTAATATTGTTAACTTGTCGTCCCAAGAACTAGACTTCAATATGAAATGTGCGTTAGGTTTTGGGTTAGGTTTCTCAGTCCCAAAAAAGCCCAGCAGTTTACTGATTGCTAAGTCTTTTATTAATTTTGAAAAACATAGTAATATTTCCGAAAATGCGGTGACTTTAGCCAAAGGTTGTGTGCATAGTGCTTTTAATACGAAGTTTGAATCGAATTATCCTTTGAGGTTTGAAAAAGCCCTAAAAACACTGAAAAATAATGATTCATTACATATTACTAAAGCGGACAAATCCAATTCGATCGTCATCATGGACAAAAACAGTTATGTTGAAAAGATGAATACGTTATTAAGTGATCGTGACACGTACAAACCTCTAAATAGAGACCCATTGGAGGATGTTAATAAAATGTTTAACAGAAAATTAAGATAAATATTAAAAAATAACTATAATGGGCTTTCACAGCAGTTTCTTAGTATCAATTCGTCACTACCATATCTGTACGGCTTAGTAAAAACACACAAAGTTAATAATCCCATGAGGCCTATTGTTAGCTCAGTGGGCTCCGTAACCTATAAGCTATCAAAATGGTTAGTTAGTTTATTAACACCGTTAGTTGGCTCTATTCTGAGTCACATATTGTAAATAGCATGGATCTTATTGACAAACTGAAGTTCCCTAATGACCCTAATTTCAAATTGGTAAGCTTCGATGTATGCTCGCTATTCACAAAAGTCCCTGTTGATGACCTACTTGATTTTTTAAAAGATAAGATTTCTGAATATTCTTTCCCTGTTCAACACAACACTCTTATTGAGTTAATTAAGCTGTGTTTCAAAGATTGTAAATTTCAGTTTGAAAATAAGTTTTATGTTATGTCGTTTGGATTGGCTATGGGAAATCCCCTTTCACCTGTACTAGCTAATTTATATATGGAATTTTTTGAAAGTAGAATTTTGCCTACGATTGTTAATTTTAACCTGGTTTGGTACAGGTATATAGATGATATTTTATGCCTTTGGCCTAATAATTTGGATGTGGACTTATTCTTGGTAGGCTCAACAATTTAGTCCCATCTATTAAGTTTACAGTTGAAAAAGAAAATGATGGAAGCCTATCTTTTCTTGATCTAAAATTTGGAGATGCTCTAATCAGTTCAAATATGAAGTCTACCGTAAGCCTACTAATAAACTCTTACGTGCATTTTATTCTGACCATCATCCTTCGATTAAATCCTCTATTTCTCTGCTATGTTTCTTCGAGCATTGAGAGTTGTCAGTCCTGAATTTTTAGATTCCGTGTTATGCAATATCATGAATATTGGTACTAAATTATGTTATCCTATTTCATTTTTAGATAACTGTCTTAAGAAAGCCAAGAATAGGTATATATAATAATGTAATTGTAAAGGAATTTCAGCGTAAAATATCCTTAGCCTACCTTACCATGTTAATTTTCAATACCTTCCAACTGTACTTAAAGCAATTGGCATTAATGTAATCTTTAAGTATAATAATACTGTTAAATCACGCCTAATAAAGAATAGCCCTGATAATGTTGTTGGTTGTGTATTCGATCGGATGTACACAGTGTAACTCAGTATATAGAGGCCAAACCGGTAAAACGTTAGATATTAGGGTAAAACAGCAAATATGCTTGTAGAACAGTAATACTTCCAATGCTTTATTAACCATATGTATAGATGTAACCATAGCATCAAGTGGGATAGTTCTAAAGCGCTTGTTAAAAACAGAGATATATAAAGAAAGAAATATTCTAGAATGTGCATTTATTCATTTTAAAAACAATTTCAATAACAGTTCGGGACGTATAAATTGACGATATCATGTTAAAATTTATTTTGCCTCGCATTAACCCTTGTTAAGTATGTGCTAATGTTTTGTTTTTCCTGTACGTTGTATATTTATGGGCATCTCGCCTTTTATTCATGACGAGGTGTAGCTTTGAATACACGAAAGGCCTTGGAATCGTTTTTCTTTTTCCTTGTGGGTTTGCAGCATTCATTCATTTCACGTGTTTTATTGTGAAATTCATCCCATATATATATATATTATATATATATATATATATATATATATATGGTACTAAATCAAGACAAAAAGACAAACTCAGGAATAGTATAACCAGCAGCATGCATAAAAAAGTTATGTTGTATTGCAAGAAAACATTAGACTACTATAATAGGCTCACTGTTCACATTTTCACCTTCTCAAATAGGTTAAATATACAACTCTAATAATTTGAGGAAATTATATGTTGGATATAATAATATTTTTAGGAGTTTATTAAGGACTTCAAGATTTATAAATAGTGCTCCTTCTCGTGTCAGTGTGCTGTTTGTAGTCAATAAGGTGCCTAACTGTGCCAGTGTCATTCGCAATTTTGTATTTAGATTTATCACTAGGCTTGGTGAGTCAGTCAGTAAGATAATAGAAGCCATTGTTAGTGAACTAGTCTCCGATATATTTTATAAATCTCAAATCTGGAAGCATTGGCATAGGCAATTGTATATTTATTATGCACGGAGTCGCCACAGACCACAGTGATTCACTGGCCTACTTAGTCAGTGCTCCAGTCTTAGTGAGCCTCCAGACAACTATCTCTTAATCTTCTATTGACCTCTTGTATAATGTTTGTACCTGTTGAGTTTGAAATAAAGTGTTTGTTTGCTTGTTTGTTTGTTTGTTACTCTTTTCATGGGATTTATCTCCTTCGAATAAAGTTTATCATAGTGAGTCCCTAAAGATTATTTTGTAAATAAAAAACGTACATTTTAAAGATAAACTATGCTAATGCAAGAAATAAGTTTGTCTACTTTTTATACTTTATTGGGAGCAGGGCCGGGAGAATT
This sequence comes from Bathynomus jamesi, assembly GCA_023014485.1. Classification (NCBI taxonomy): domain Eukaryota; kingdom Metazoa; phylum Arthropoda; class Malacostraca; order Isopoda; family Cirolanidae; genus Bathynomus; species Bathynomus jamesi. The sequence continues at coordinate 38,455 of JAJOZX010017041.1, forward strand.
TGGTGCGTAAGGTGTCAAAGCATCAGGAGCCGAGCTGGAAGATAGAGGAGGAGGAGGTGATAGGGGATAAAAGGGCTTATGATTCCTCTCCCGGGCCTTGATTAGAAACATATGATTATTTAAAGGAGATAAGCGGGTACCGCACCCAGAGCCGGATTTAGACGTGTGGAGGCCCTGGGCAGCCTCCATGTGGAGGCCCCCCTACCTTAGGGGAAGACATAATTGAAGTCATCCATAAGATTCATAATATAATTAACATACATACACTTTCAAAACATCGTGCACTCTTGTGTCTGTCCATTCCACTCATTTCTGCAAAAAATGAAAGCCTCGGGTTACTCGGGTATTCCATTATAGTGAGAGTAGGCCTAAAAGAGTAATAAAAACAAAATAATAATCAGTACACAACAAATAGTAATTGGTAAAAGTTTATGCACTACAGTGGTATTGGATGCGCGTGTTTTTTTGTTGATCATCTATCGGGTTTTTCTAGTTTCGGGTTTTTTCTATTTTGATAATGGCTTGTCAATATGTGGAGGCCCCCAAGATGTGGAGGCCCATGGGCAGCTTCCCACTTTGCCCACTCCTAAATCCGGCCCTGACCGCACCACTTAATGAATTAACTGCATCCGAAACACTTATCATTCCCAAAGGCGGATCTAGGCATTTCAGTAAGGGGGGAGGGTTCAAAGAAAAAAGGGCACTCCCTAAAATAAAAAGGGCACAGGATTAAAAAAATTTCTAAAACAGACCACCAATGAGTGAGAGTTAAATCAATTATATTGTTTTATTAGATCAGTCTCATTCAAATATGATACAAAATAAAAATCTAATTTCGGTACAACAGTTATCACAGAAAATTTTTCAAACAATTACAGATGTCTTGCCAATTAAAAGAAGTATCAGAATAAGATGAAGATAAAAATAGTGATATGGCTGCACCAGTACTAAGGGCACCTATGAAAACCATTACAACTACAAATTTGGAAGTACAATTTATATTGTATACAGATAAAGACTCAAAATAGAATTTGAAAATAAAATAACCATGATCTATTTACAAAAACCAAATTTGTTTTCAGAGGCATACGCATCATTCAAATAGGGCACTTGCAAGAAATTGAAAGGGTCCAGATGTTGTTGACACCCCCCCCCCCCTCCATCTAGATCCGCCCTTGATTCCTTTTTTGGTTCTATGGCATTAAGATTAGGTAGGTTTAAATTAGGTTTCATTAATTAGATTTAGATATATGGATATAAAAAAGTCGGTACATCGCTTATGCGGAAATGCGCACATATATATATATATATATATATATATATATATATATATATGTGTGTGTGTGTGTATGTGTGTGTGTAAATTGTTGGCAACTAATAACAGAAGATTTATATTTCAAACACGTTTTCTTCGTGAAGTAATTTTCTTTATATTAATATAGGCCGAAAGCTAATTACAGACGCCTTTTCCCATTTTACCATAAGTGAGGCGAACATAGGCGTTCATTTAACGATATATAAATTTGAAAATCATTCATCAATACAATTTGCATTTTATTTTACGATTTTGTTTATCGTTTTGGTGACATGATCAAACCAACTCGGTCTTTTTAACGATCTAAAGTTTATAAAATTGACATTATGTATTAGCGAATTTATTTGTTTATTAGTGCAAATATATTAAATATGGATGAATTTCACAATTAACACGTGAAATGAATGAATGATGCAAACCCACAAAGAAAAAGAAAAATGATTCCAAGGCCTTTCGTTTATGTAGAAGTACACCGCGTCAGGACGTCATTCCCTGACGAGATGTACTTCTGAATACACGAAAGGCTTTGGAATCATTTTTCTTTTTCCGTGTGGATTTGCATCATATTAAATATATTCATTAACAAATGTAAACTCATTTCAGAGTAGTGAAGCGCATCTTGGTCATGGCGAGGCGGCGGGCCGGCCTACCCTACTTAATTGACTCTGGTTACAGTATCCCAGGCTCGGGCCCCTAACCCCCACTTCCTGGAAGGATATGGGACGGTGGATGTTATTTTAATTTATTATTAAACATTTTCGGACGAGGATAAAACGAAGGTGTTTTTATCTCCATTTCTTCTTCATATTTGGCGTTAATTATCTCACCTAACCTGCTGAAGCGACATCTTTGAACTCAAGTTTTTAAAAACCAATGTTATTAGTTTTCCACCTACTTTCCAACAGTGCATGAGTTAGGTGAGCACTTTTCTCACAGGGTTTCAAAATTCATATTATCATCATCATTATTATTAGTAGTAGAAGTAGTAGACTAGTAGTAGTTGTGGTGGTAACAGTAGTTGTATTTTGCAGACTGTTTATATATATGCAATACGTTCTTAAGCCGTATTTACACTGGAGCAAACTTGTTAGTTAACATGTCAGCTGACATGTTAACTAACAAATTTACCCGTGTAAACATTTAACTAGGTGAAAAAAATGTTATCTAATATACTTCATGTAGCTTAATTTTTTTGTAACGCTCCAAAGCGAAAAACATTTTGTTAATATGACATATTATGAGGCGATATTCTCGTTCGCAGAGTTGCCAACCTTTTATGATCAAAATTTCGACAAAAATAGGAAAGTTTCTCGCAAAATTTCGCCAAATATATATTTGATTTGACACCTTATGCACCCAATTCTTCGGGGCCCTGCTTCGAATAAAGTATCGTAAAAGTACACGAACTTGTTCCTTGAGTTATTATAGTTTATCTTTAATATGTACGTTTTTTATTTACAAAATAATCTTTAGGGCTTGACTATGATAAACTTTATTGGGAGGAGATAAATCTCATGAAAAAACAAAATGAAGGTAATAAATGATACGATTTAGTAAACAATAATAAATCTAAAATTAAACATTGCAAAAAGGTATTTAGAGAAATTTTAAAACTTTTAAAAACAACAAAGTACAAAGTAGATGAAGCAAATGATATTGAAGGTCAATCACAAACAATGGAGTCAAATACCTGAGAAGACTGTCATTGCACAAAACAAAACAAAAACAGCAGTTCTTTATTTCAGACTAAAGAGGTGCAAACAGCCCACTAACCATGGATTATATTATCGGATCACCTGAAGACTAGAGTCCCTCACGCGACTGGGGGGCTCCAGTCTTCAGGTGGCGTACACGGGAGGCCTTTTTCTTCAGGTGGATATAAACAATTTTAAGCGGTATATCAAAGTTAGTTTTGTGTATATATATATATATATGCGTTAACTATAACTAACACACATTTTTGGTCCTATAGTGACGTCAGTTCAGTCAAATGTTTTGATTTACCCCTCCAAATTATTGAATGCCCGGGCATTCAGTTTAATAATTTATTATATTTAGTACTGTAAAGCAAATCACAAGAATTATATTTGGTACTTTAAAGCAATATGTGGCATGATAAATATTCACAAAATGCTTTTCAAAACTTTTGTACTTGTATTGCTTTGCAGCACCAAATAAAATTCTTGTTTTTTGCTTTACAGTACCAAAGTATTCTTGGTTTTTGCTTTACAGTACCAAATATAATTCTTGTTTTTTGCTTTACAGTACCAAATATAATTATTGTTTTTTGCTTTACAGTACCAAATAATTATTGGTTTTTGCTTTACAGTACCAAATATAATTCGTTTTTTGCTTTACAGTACCAAATAAAATTCTTGGTTTTTGCTTTACAGTACAAATAATTATTGGTTTTTGCTTACAGTAACAAATATAATTCTTGGTTTTTGCTTTACAGTACCAAATAATTCTTGGTTTTTCCTTTATAGTACCAAATAATTCTTGTTTTTTGCTTTACAGTACCAATATAATAATAAATTATTAAATAAGACTTTTTTTTCACCTGTAAAAATTGGGGCTCTATTCTTCAGAGGGAGAAAGTTGGGTGGGGGCTCGAGTCTTCAGGTGGTAACATTGGGGGCTTTAGTCTTCAGGTGATCCATATTATTTTATTAACTGACTTACCAAACCTAGTATTAAATCCAGCTTTTTTCCCGACTGAACGTGCCGAAACAGCGTTCCGGCACCTTTCAATATGCAGGAGAAAATTTTAGGCTTTATTTCCATTCCAATTTAATTTTTTTTGATAAGGGAAGGGAGATTACATGACGAAATTTTAGGAAAAGGAAGAACACTTTTGGGGAGGAGGGGGATTAGGATGGTTAAGGGATTGAATATGGTAGCAAACTGCAAAGGTTTTAGGAAATTATACAGTGTGGTCCAAAAGTCTCTATCTATTTTGCTGACATAATGATATTTCTATTTCATTTTCTACAGGGCATATCCTGTGATGCAGAGGAGAGATCACTTTAACATATTGCTTCCCAGGAACCTCTCTTTAACATATTGCTTCCCAGTGTATATCACTTTACATATTGCTTCCCAGTGTATATCACTTTAACATATTGCTTCCCAATGTATATCACTTTAACATATTGCTTCCCAGTGTTCATCACTAATTGTCCATATAAATATATATATATATAATATATAGCATGAACGAGAATTTCGGTTCCATTATAAAGAGGAGATTGTAGACATCAATCGACCAGGGAAGTAAGTTGGAGGTGGGGGGGACCGTTAGACAGAAGATAGGGAGTGCTGAAACTCCCGTTTCTGCTGTCACTGTCCTCCTTGGCTGATCTTTTTCTGTAAGCAAGTCCAACGCTCTCAAACACACCCACTTCTCTCCCTATTCTTCAGAACACACACAGGCATTCTACACACTCCATAAGCTTTTCAAAATTAAAAAAAAAGGCAACCACTCCAAGAGCCTCGGAGTCCCCTGGGGAGGGGCCCACAAATATCCCCGCTTCTGGCTCCCCTGCTGCCAGGGTAGCCAGAAGTGGGGACATTTATTATGAATATTATTATTATGAAAATTATTACGAATATGAATTATGAATATTCCCATGAATATTCTTATGAATATGAGTCAAATTAAGAGAAATACTGAAGAAAATAGCTCTAAATTTATTATATATATATATATATATATATATGGGCTGAATTTCATAATTAAACACGTGAAATGAATGAATGATGCAAACCCACAGGGAAAAAGAAAAATGATTCCAAGTACATTCTTTGACGAGGTGTTCTGAATCCACGAAAGACCTTGGAATCATTTTCTTTTTCCTTGTGGCTTTGCATCATATACAGGGTGTTTCAGGTCGACCCTAAAAATATGGAAATTGGCGGAATCTGAAGTAAATCTATACAAATTAGGTCAAACTACAAATTCCGCCAATTTCCATATTTCTAGGGTCGACCTGAAACACCCTGTATATATATATATATATATATATATATATATATATATAATGTTTATCTTCACAATTTTTGGTGAAGGACGAATGTTTTGTCCTCGACTCTCCTCTGAACTGATTATTATAGTTCAACTGCTCTCACGTATATCAGGCGAGTATTAGAGGACGGAATTAAGGGATAGGTCTTGAGGGGGGGATATATAGACAATAAAAAGAGAAACAGACTGAGAGGCTCTCTACTCGTAAGTGTATACTTTGATTTGGTTCACTTCAAAGAAGAAAAAAATTGGACAGTTTTTCATATTTGGATATTTAATATTTAATATTTGGTTCTTAATCGTAAAGTGTTCCTCCAAATTATAGTTAATAAACTTTTAATGATCGTTATTTAAGGCCTTAAAATGCCAAATTACGACCTTTCACTTTCATTTCATACGATTTTTGTTGTTGTGTTTGTGCTGTTTGTCACACTGTCGCCGAAGCATGAAACTCAATGACAGGTAATTTCATACACTATTCAGACTGTTTATTATCATTGGGTTTTCACGTAAGAATTTTTATTTAAAAAAGGTAAATTAATTGCATTCAATTACACAAATTTATATTTAAAACTCGCTTCTACTCTCAATTATGAATTTCAAATTTACTGAAACGCGTTTGGATCCAGACTTGTTCTGTGTACAAAGTAAAAGTAACGTAAATAAGAAGCCAATTTTTTCATTAAACTACAAAATATTTATGATAATAAAAACCCACTCTAATAGACAGAGTTTATTTCCACGACAGTTTCAATGCCCACTGGCATCCTCTTCGGGTGTATAGAGAAAAAAGAATTCGTTTTTCTGTATCCACCGAAGAGGATGCCAGTGAGCATCGAAACTGTCGTGGCAATAAACTCTGTCTATTAGAGTTGGTTTTTATTATCATAATTTGACTTTCACGTAGAAAAGTGAATTTTTTTGCATTTTATTACAAAATATTTATTTTGTTACCGATGTGGCATTCAGTTAATACAAAATCGTTGCTGGAAATTGTGTCTACAAAGATGACCGATGTGGATTCGAAAGTAGACTCGCTTTTGACCGCATTTGAAAACAAAACTCAAAAACCAAAGATACGAACCGAAGACAGAAAGTCTTATTGTTCTTTAAGTTCAAGAGTGATTGAAATGGGTAAGTTTACCTTATAACACGTAGTCATCATAACCTAATATACAATGACGATAATAATTGATTTCACGTGAAATAATTTGAAATGTGGTCTATTAAAAATGATGGTAGTAGAAGGTATTCATGAGGGTTCATCAATTTCCCAGTTCTTCCCAATCCCGTACACCTGGATTCAACGTATGCAATCCCGGATTTACAGGGTGGGCCGTAAGTTTCCATACATAGGAAAAATTAAACGTTTGTTTTTATGTTTCAGATACC
>JAJOZX010017042.1:0-67922 GCA_023014485.1 Bathynomus jamesi
AGGCTTGAAGCATACTCTAAGTACACTTACGTCATTCACGCAATAACGTTCACATTCATCGGCTATATTGTATGGATTAGTTTCATTAAAGATGTTGTAGTAACGGTCAAAATCTTCACGCTCACTATCACTCATGTTGGTTTAATTAAAGTAATGTTTGGGTGGAGGTAGTCCTACGTAATTTAAATTCTCGTTAGTGAGGAATGTGTAAGGGAAATATTCTTTTGAAACTTCAGCGGCTACGCCCATGACCTTGGGCAGCTTTGCTAATTTACAAGGTGTGAAGAGCAGGGTGTCTTTAAACTGTACATTACCTTTTATCTGCATCTGTATTAGTTTGTTGCCACTTTTCAAGGGATCACCTATAAATATCGCAGACGACTCTTATTGAAGTAGCTCCTTATATAGGAACTGTGTGTCAAATTTCGCCCCGTTATGGGCAAGAATATACACAGTCATTTCTTTTAACTTGTCCGCTAATTTGACAATATAGGACACAAAGAGCTTCACAGGGCTGTCGTATGCATTCGTTTTAAATACGTTTGTCCGTTTTCCACATTTGTGACACTCATCACACTCGAGCTCCATGCACTCATCACAGATAGTCTGACTTACGAGTAAATATAGAGTAACCTCTTTAGTTTCAGCGTTCGTGTAAGTTTCTTTATCGTAGTACACGGTTATACAAGTGCTGTTTTTAGATTTAGCATCTTTCATATAACATACATGCTTCACTCTCTCCGCCTTATATTTTTCATGACATGTAGAACAGTGAATTTCATCGCATTTATGTTTGAAATTCCCCAAATTATCCATCATGTGAAACATACCGCACTTACAAATCCTCATTTTGCTGCAAGTGCCATTTTATTTATGGAGCTCAAAGCATTTATTATTGAAAAATGTACGTCTACACCCTTTTCGTTCCCTCTTCTCGATTTCAACTACCTGACTTTCACATTTGGGCCTTTTACACTGCTCACATACCATGTAACAATCGTTACAATGTTTCACCATATCATCAGCAAACTCGAGAGAACCCTCATACAAATCATGATGCCTTCCATATTTCCGACTTTTATCATAACTAGCGTAGAGATCTCTTATGTTACGGATGGGGAGATACGATGTTCCTCACAATCCTAAAATAAGTAGATGACTTCTACGATCTCTCACGCTGCTTTTAAAAACACACACAGTCCTACGACGATCAGCCATTCCAAATACGACTATACGTGCATTCATTTCCTGCTCGGCCCTTCTCATTTCTTCAGGACCCATATTACACTCAAACTCAAGTTTACAATCTGAAGACAGTTTACGGGCACGCTGCACAACCGTGGGCAACCAAATTTTTCGCGTCCAATTATTTAGCACAGTGAACATATGAGCTAAAATTATTGCTATAAAACCACAACCACGATCTACGTTTAAATGCTTTCTGTAAATAATCGGAGAATTGAAATTAAGAGTATAAGGTGTGGCACAATGTCCCGAAACCCGGAATACTCTGTCAAGATCTACCATGACGTTATCCATATTGAGATGTACCACTTGAGAGGCTTGCATTATACGCCCCAAGATATAGTCGGTATTACCACCCAAAAATCGTCCCCCTCATCTGACCCGAACTTGAAGGATAACCTCGTCCGGACTTCACGTTCGTCGCGGTTCTGAAGGGCAAACTCTACAATACGTTCAACTACGCGCCGCAGTCAGTTGGTATACAGGGACCAGGGGCCAACCCCAACCACGTACCGATTTCTAGTCAGGGCAGGAGTGGGGGTAGCGATGCGCACCAACTCGAATATTATACCATCCTCCACAGTGTGAGAAGCTGATGTGGAGAAAGTACCCGGATCTAGACAATGGGGCATATTTGAGGAAGGTACTATTTTGGGGGTTGTGTCGTAAGACGCTGAGGGATGTGGATCTATTTCTAGTGATCAAACAACCGGAGCAGTCCTGGCACGCTTTATACCTAACGTGGAGGGTTCTTCATCATGCTTCCGCTTTGAACTGTCGCATGCTACAGGCGTCGCTGGTGAGGGCTCGTCGGCGGGGAAGGGTTCTGTAGCTGCACGGTCAACGGTTTCGTCTGTTATATCGATGATGGGGTGCTGTACAGCGTCGTCATTCACGTTTATGTGGAAGAAGAAAACAAAATATAAGGAACAGCAATCAAAATTTGTAATATTTTGTAAATGACCCACTTAGGGGTGTGACGTGTTAGAGATGGAATATGTAGAAAAATTCATTTTGAAATGTGTAGAGTGTGGTGGTGGTGCTCCATCTCTTCTCAGCTCTGGCAGCGCACCTCTTTCTAAAACTTCGTTAGGCGTTGTGCCAATCGTACGGTGGTGTGAACGGTTGTATGATGAGCCAATGACCCGAGAACGTTTATATATCTGTATGTGTTTTTATGTGTAAAATAGCGATGCATGCGCTCCTTATGGTACGTTGAACTCTTTCAGCTAAAGAGGCCTTATGTATAGAACTGCTAGTGTAGTAACTGATATTAAACTCTGTCAGCATGTTCTGAAAAGCGCGACCTATAAATTCTTTCCCCATATCCGTACAAAAATAGCCAGGAACCCTTTCTTCTTTTAACATCAACGTTTTGGTCGCTTTAGCAACTGTTTCAGGCGATTTATTTTTCAGGGGAATTAGCCACAGATATCTAGAGAATACATCTATTATGAATAGGATGTAGCGGTATCCGTCATTATACACTGAATATCTTTGCATGTCTGTTAAATCCGCTTGCCAAATAGAGTCAATCGAATCCGCGGTTGTCTTGGCCGTTTTAAACCTTTTTCTCACCGGTTTATGAAGTGTATAAGCATCCTGTTCCCGCAAAAACCGCTCAACATTTTTTCCTTACCGTAAAACCTCTGTACAGTCTATTAACGCCACCATAGGAGGCGGGGTTAGAAATGTCATAATAGCGTTTACTTAATATTTAGCCATTTGCGTATTTTAGAGACACGTGGATAAGGTTGGCCGTTTGTTCTCTTCTTTCTCTCTTCAGAGACGCTGCTGCTGGGGGCGATGGCGTACTCAGTTGTGACACATGCGAGACTTGATCCAGGTCTTTTAACCTATTCAGATTACCTATCAATGTTTTGGGGACATTTATTTGTTGTAGTCTTGCTTTAATATGCTTCCATCCTGTTGGTGAGGGTCTGTCCCACTTTCTCACCAGATCATGAACAATATCAACGATATTGGATCCTTGTACCCTTGTTCCTTCAACAATGACCTCGCCTGTATCGGCCCACTGTATGATGGGGTCCTCACTCAATAGATTATAAAGACTTAAGCCTTTATTCCTCAATGTATGTGGGAGGCTGTTTTTTACATGTTCGATGTGTTGTGTTCCGTTGTTCTTTGGTTGGTCATCTCTAACGTCGGGCCAGGTCCTGTGTCGCCATGCTCAGCACTACTCGCGCTGTGCCTAATAACCACGGGGAGCTCTGTCGGATTCTTATAATCTTCGTACTCATGAAGAAATTTCTGCAAAGCCTCTTGGTACAAGATCCTTTTCTCATCATGACTTTTCACTGTTTAATAGGGCTAGCAACTCGCTTTCCATTCTTTTAAGCCTACTTTTACGGGGTTCTAGAGCCGTGTCTGGAATCTTTGAACTTTGCAATGAAGCATACACCTCGTGCGGAATCACAACCACCTTCTTCATTATATTAATCTAGTCAGTAAAGGACCCAAAACTGAAAATAAGATGGGTAGGAATGATCCTCCTCTTTGTACAATAATTCGCTTTTTCTTACCCACAGTTTGACTTTTATGAGCGAGCGCTCGTATTATGTTCTAACGACGTAAGCGAGCCTTCTGAGAGGGTTTCATTGGCACATTACATTTTATAACATTAAGACAGATTTCACAGATGCATTTTAAAAAGTCAGAGTCGATATTTTTAACAAACATCTGTTGCAGTGCCCGGGGCAATCGTTGATAGATTTTTATTAATTCACGATATTTCTTCAGCCTATTTGTCATTCTGGAATATACACCGTTTCAGGTTCGCTTGGGAATATATTCGTTCTTAGAAGCACCCTAAACGTGTTTCGCGGGTGAAGGTCACAAAGCAAATATCCATAACGCTGGTTTGTGGCTCTTTATAAACCTCCAAAAACTCCTTACGCTGATTCGGGAACATTTGATTGGCTAATACCCAATTTGTGACACATCTCTACGTTGTGCGAATAAGACTAGATATTGTGTATTTAGCGACACATCGCGCATGTATCTATTTTTGAAAAATAGATTCTGGTTGATGAAGAATACGCTTATGTTAAGATGGTGGGAGAACACTGTAAATGTCTCGGCAAACGTTTTATCCATTTCCAACATGAGATCGTCAATTACAATAACTGTATGCTCATTACCTTTTAACGAATTAACGTCATAGACCCTTGTGGAACAAAATTTCATCTTGGTACTCGTTGAACACTGACTGATACGTCGAATAGCACCATATTACTTTATGCACAAATTTTGAGAACATCTCCCCCTTATCTTTAATGATTTTAAGCATAAATACAGTTTTTCCACATCCTGTAGGGCCAGATATAATACATGTGGAGGGGCTTGTGAACCTGAATTTTTCTACAGATTCCATCTCTAACACGTCACACCCCTAAGTGGGTCATTTACAAAATATTACAAATTTTGAGTGCTGTTCCTTATATTTTGTTTTCTTCTTCCACAGAACGTGAATGACGACGATGTACAGCACCCCATCATCGATATCACAGACGAACCGTTGACCGTGCAGCTACAGAACCCTTCCCCGCCGACGAGCCCTCACCAGCGACCCTGTAGCATGCGACAGTTCAAAGCGGAAGCATGATGAAGAACCCTCCACGTCAGGTATAAAGCGTGCCAGGATTGCTCCGGTTGTTAGATCCAGTAATAGATCCCCCCCTCACGTCTTACGACACAACCCCCACAATAGTACCTTCCTCAAATATGCCCCATTGTTCAGATCCGGGTACTTCTCCACACAGCTTCTCATACTGTGGAGGATGGTATACATTCGAGTTGGTGCGCACCGCTACCCCACCCTGCCCTGACTAGAAATCGGTACGTGGTCAGGGTTGGCCCTGGTCCCTGTATACCAACGGACTGCGGCGCGTAGTTGAACGTATTGTGGAGTTTGCCCTTCAGAACCGCGACGAACGTGAAGTCCGGACGAGGTTATCCTTCAGGTTCGGGTCAGATGAGGGGGACGATTTTTGGGTGGTAATACCGACTATATCTTGGGGCGTATAATGCAAGCCTCTCAAAGTGGTACATCCTTCAATATGGACAACTTCATGGTAGATTGACAGAGTATTCCGGGTTCGGGTCATAGTGCCACACCTTATACTCTTAATTTCAATTCTCCGTTATTTACAGAAAGCATTTAAACGTAGATCGTGGTTGTGGTTTTATAGCAATAATTTTAGCTCATATGTTCACTGTGCTAAATATTGGACGCGAAAAATTTGGTTGCCCACGGTTGTGCAGCGTGCCCGTAAACTGCTTCAGATTGTAAGCTTGAGTTTGAGTGTAATATGGGTCCTGAAGAACTGAGAAGGGCCGAGCAGGAAATGAATGCACGTATAGTCGTATTTGGAATGGATGATCGTCGTAGGACTGTGTATGTTTTTAAAAGCAGCGTGAGAGATCGTACAAGATCTACTTATTTTAGGATTGTGGAACATCGTATCTCCCCATCCGTAACATAAGGATCTCTACGCAGTTATGATAAAAGTCGAAATATGGAAGGCATCATGATTTGTGTAGGGTTCTCTCGAGTTTGCTGATGATATGGTGAAACATTGTAAGGATTGCTACATGGTATGTGAGCAGTGTAAAAGCCCAAATGTGAAAGTCAGGTAGTTGAAATCGAGAAGAGGGAATGTAATGTGTGTAGACGTACATTTTTCAATAATAAATGCTTTGAGCTCCATAAATCAAATGGCACTTGCAGAAAATGAGGATTTGTAAGTGCGGTATGTTTCACATGATGGATAATTGGGGAATTTCAAACATAAATGCGATGAAATTCACTGTTCTACATGTCATGAAAAATATAAGGCGGAGAGAGTGAAGCATGTATGTTATATGAAAGATGCTAAACCTAAAAATAGCCTTGTATAACCGTGTACTACGATAAGAAACTTACACGAACGCTGAAACCAAAGAGGTTACTCACATTTACTCGTAAGTCAGACTATCTGTGATGAGTGCATGGAGCTCGAGTGTGATGAGTCACAAATGTGGAAAACGGACAAACGTATTTAAAACGAATGCATACGACAGCCCTGTGAAGCTCTTTGTGTCCTATATTGTCAAATTAGCGGACAAGTTAAAAAAATGACTGTGTATATTCTTGCCCATAACGGGGCGAAATTTGACACACAGTTCCTTTATAAGGAGCTACTTCAAAAGAGTCGTCTGCGATATTTATAGGTGATCCCTTGAAAAGTGAGCAACAAACTAATACAGATGCAGATAAAGGTAATGTACAGTTTAAAGACACCCTGCTGTTCACACCTTGTAAATTAGCAAAGCTGCCCAAGGTCATGGGCGTAGCCGCTGAAGTTTCAAAAGATATTTCCCTTACACATTCCTCACTAACGAACTTTAAATTACGTAGGACTACCTCCACCCAAACATTACTTTAATTAAACCAACATGAGTGATAGTGAGCGTGAAGATTTTGACCGTTACTACAACATCTTTAATGAAACTAATCCATACAATATAGCCGATGAATGTGAACGTTATTGCGTGAATGACGTAAGTGTACTTAGAGTATGCTTTCAAGCCTTTAGAAGGATGTACATAACCCGTTTCAAATGCGATCGCTGCAAGTCGCGACCACGATCGCTCATTATGTTTTACGGTGTTCAAGAATAACTTCATGCCTAAAGACACCTTAGCGTTATTCACAGAAACAATCCCCGCAGTTATGGGCACAAGGCTATTTACTGGCTCATACACCTACAACAGCAGACCGGGGTATACATAAAGCATGCCCGCAACACGGGTGAAGTACCCATTAAGGTTAATGGTCGTGTTTTGGGTTGACGGCCTAAGTGAGGATCCAGCCACTGGTGAGAAGACTGTGTATTCTTTAACGGCTGCTGGTGGCATGGATGCCCGCGCGCTGAATGTGCCGTCACAGGGGACCTTTATGGAAGATACCCGCCGACAGCCTCGCATGGCCCACACCGCGATCAACTTATAGGCTCCCAGTTCACTCACAAAGTCTTGTGGGAGCATGAGTATGATGCACGGATGGAAACAGACGGACATACCGTGAAGAAAAGGGACCACCAAACGTTCATGGTGTTGGACCCTCTCAAATGCGGTGACAGCTTGTTTGGAGGGCGTACAAATCCCTTCAAGCTATACTTTCCGCCTACGGAGGGCGTGAAACTCCACTACTACTACTTATGCTCTTTATACCCCTACGTGATGAAGAACAATCCGTACCCGTAGGTGCACCTGAAAAATGGTGGGTCCCCAATACCAACCATCGAGGAGTTTTAGCTAACTTGAATGAGCGCTACTTTGGACTCTCTTTCGTAGACGTGCTCCCCCTCGCGATTTATGGATGCCGATCTTACCCGTCGTTATAGATCACAAGCTCACGTTTCCCCTGTGCGTGAAGTGCGTAGAAGAGAATAACAGTGATTGTGACCATACAACCCACCAGCTTAATATCAGAGGTGTATATACAAGCCTGAGCTGGCCCTAGCCGTTCCCATGGGTATAGAATAATGAAGATACATGAGGTGTGGAGGTTTCAGAAGCTACCCAACCTTTTCACACCATATATAAACGCTTTTTTGAAGGATAAGGTTGAGGCGTCAGGATATCCGCCAGGGGTTGATACCGAAGATGAAAAAACGGCTTATATTCAGCGTTACCGTGCCCATGAAGGTATACAGCTTGACTGATCCCAAATCGCTTTAGTGAATGTAGATAATACTTACATAATAAAGTACAACATCACCGAGCTGGCCGCAGATACCTCACGGGTTACAAACATACCTGTAGCCAGTTTCACAACGGCCTACTCCCGCTTCAAACTTTGGGGCCTATTGCACTCTCTTGGACGGAGGGTGTTGTACGCTGACACAGATAGCTTGATATTCACAGCGAGGGAAGGTGAATACATGCCCGCTATTGGGGAGTTCCTCGGAGAGCTAACTGACGAGATCAAGGATGAGTATGATGATGGTGCATACGCAGACTCGTTTGTGTCAACAGGGCCAAAAACCTATGGGGTACGGGTAAGGGTAGGGGATGATATGAAGTATATCGTGAAGGCTAAAGGTATCACGCTTAACCATGCGAACCGTCGAGTCGTTAACTTTGACTCGTTGAAGGAACTAGTGTGCTTGGAAGATGAGGGTAGCCAGCTACCCCAACTGACTCTGGGGACGCACAATTTTCGGGCGCAGAAACTGGGGTTTGTGAAGGAACTTAGGGGCACGAAGGTATGCCGTAACACCTATAGGAAGCGTTACCAGGTGCCTGGTACCTATGATACCGTACCCTTTAGCTACCTTAATCCTTGATTGTATTTATATATATCTACAGATCTACAGAAGCTAAGGCTAACAAAGACCCTAAGATCCACTCTAAGGTTAGCCCGAGAGAAAGGAAAGAGTAGGGGGTTAAGAGAAGAGAATAAGGGGATAAGTAAGTAGCAACAACTATCACTCGTGGGTTAACATTCATTCAGAAAAAGAGAAAAAAGGCTCACCATCATCATCCGCCGGCCACTGCTGACAAGTCAGAAAAATAGTCAAAGAGAATACGAGAGGGGTGAAAGATGAAAAGAAGTAAAACAAGAACACTTACAAACCATGCAAACACAGTCTTAACTCACTGTCATACCATGCAAACTACAGACATGCAAGTAAAGAGACTTACAGACATGCAAGTAAGGAGAGGATAAGGAAAAAAAAGTAAGTAAAGTTAAACAAACAGTGAGTTAGTTTACGTTACGAGCTACATCTACGTTCGTGTTAGTCTAATTTTTTATTTTTTTATTTTTTTTGCTGGCATATCACACGGTGGCATGTGACAAGCTGGCATTAATCGTCAACAACGTTAATATTTTTAAAATGCATATCTAAACGGTTCTTAAACATATTAAAGCTGGTAGAGTGAACGACTGACGAGGGAAGATTATTCCATTTATCAATTACTTTAAACGTAAAGAAGTTTTTAGCGATATTAGTAATGAAACGTCTGCCACGCAACTTAACTCAGTTATTATGAGTATTACTATTATCGAAAGTGAACAGTTTGTCAAAATTTACATTATCGATGTTATTTACGTTATCGATGTTATTAACGATTTTGAAAACTTCAATAAGCTCCCCCTTTAATCTCCTTGTTTCGAGTGAATGGAAGTCTAAGACTATAATCCTATCTTCATAAGGCTTGTTGCGCAATGACGGAATTAGTTTCGTGGCACGACGCTGAACCCTTTCTAACCTATCAATGTCCTCACGCAAATACGAACACCAAAACTAAACGGCATATTCTAAATGAGGACTGACTAGGGACTTGTAAAGAGGCAATATAATATCCTTCGATTTAAATTCGCAATTACGCGCTATGAAGCCTAACATCCTATTAGCTTTTGCGCAAGACTCCAGGCACTGGTTCCTAACTTTTAAATCATTAGATACGCGTACGCCTAAATCTACTTCCTCGTCAACGCTCGCTAACTCTCTATCATCCATCGTGTACGTGTAATAATTGTTACGAGAACCTATATGCAAAACTTTACATTTGCTTACAATAAATTGCATCTGCCACTTATCCGTCCACTCCATAATTCTATTTACATCGTCTTGGAGCCTATTTTTATCGTCCTCGTTAACAACCTTACCGCCTATTTTAGTATCGTCCGCGAATTTTGACACGTTACTAGTCAGTCCTACATCTATGTCGTTAATGTAAATTACGAATATCAATGGGCCTAACACTGAACCCTGTGGGACACCGCTACCTACATCCAACCACCCCGATTCACTACCATTAACAACGACCCTCTGTCTCCTAGCACGAAGCCATTCCTCTAACCAGTTAGCTACCTGACCGCGGATACCGTGCGCTTTAACCTTCGCAATTAGTCTTCTATGCGGAACTGTATCGAACGCCTTTTTAAAATCTAAATAAATAACGTCAGCCGCTCTATGCCTATCGTATTCGCGCACTATTTCGTTATAAAATTCTAAGAAATTAGTTAAACAAGATCTATGGCGTCAAAACCCATGCTGACTACTATTAATCAAATCTCTAACTACGATCTCTAACTACGGATTCCAAAGGTTTACCGACAATTGACATTAAGCTAATGGGCCTTTAATTGCTAGCTACCGTGCGGCCGCCTTTTTAAAAAATGGGCGTGACGTTGGCTAATTTGAAGTCTTCAGGAATGATCCCCGTTTCGAGTGACTGACTAAAAATCTTCGTTAAGGGGGTCCTACAGTAACGTCTTTCAAATCTTTCAAATGTCTGCGATAAAAAGCGTCAAGGCCTGGAGCCTTGCTAACTTTTAGAC
Source organism: Bathynomus jamesi (assembly GCA_023014485.1). NCBI lineage: Eukaryota > Metazoa > Arthropoda > Malacostraca > Isopoda > Cirolanidae > Bathynomus > Bathynomus jamesi. Next base: position 10,601 of record JAJOZX010017042.1, read on the forward strand.
AGTCGATATAAACAGTTATTTACTCCAAAATAGTCTCGCCACTAAATGGAACGATATCGCCCACGCGGGAACATTATTTACGTCTTCTACGGTAAAAACTGTTGCAAAAAAGTTATTGAAAATACTCGCCATCGCCTGAGCGTCAGAAGCCAAAGCGCCGTTAACATCCACTACAGGGCCTATGTTATCTTTTATCGGCTTACGATTATTGACGTATTCAAAAACCTTTTTTGGATTATGTTTACTCTCCGCAGCTATAAGTATCTCTAAATTACGCTTAGCATTCCTAACTGATCTTTTAACCTGATGTCTAAGCTCGATATATCTATTAAAGTTAGCTGCCATGCCATTGCGCTTATTAAGTCTATACGCTCTGTTACGCTCGTTTATGAACTTGCCTATTTCCCTAGTCCAACAATTGGGCCTACCATTATTTCTAGCGCTCTTGGGCCTACGAGGAATAAACTCCCTTTCAATATTCATAAAACTTTCTTTAAACGTCTCCCAATGCAGATTTGTGTCATTACCCATAAATAAGTTATCCCAGTCCACTACTCTCATCCTATCCGCGAAACTATCAAAATTGGCCCAACGAAAATCAGGGACTTCTATTACGTTACTATCAGTAGTGTTTTCTATCAATAACTTAAACCTAAGAATTTGATGATAACTACATCCTAAACTCTCGCCTACTTCTAAACCTTCGACTATATTTTCGCAGTTCGTCATCACTAAATCTAAAATATTGTCACCGCGCGTTGGTTCGGTAACCATCTGTTGTAAAAAATTATCTTCCATGAACTCAATCAATCTCAAACCTTCCTCATTACCAGTAAAAGTTTTGTAATTAACATTAGGGCAGTTAAAGTCTCCGACAATTATACTATTCCGATTGTCAATAAAGTTACCAAGAAGTGAGTAAAATCTAGTATCGGTGTCGAAGGGTTGAACGGGAGGTCTATAAACAACAAAATTAAAACTAATACTACGCGCCATAACTTCAATGCATATCGCATTAATTGCTGCCGGAAAATCTATCTTAACTAGTGTTGAAAACCGGTTTGTTAAAACCGGTTTTCAACCGGTTTGTAAAATTCCCCTAAAAATCGAAAACCGAAAGAAAAAACCGGTTTTATCGATTGATTTTCATTTGGCTCAAACTTGCGCGAACGTGCAGCTACGCGCTACAGCGCACAAAAAATAACTTCGAATACATTACCTATTAAGTTAAATTGTGACAAACTGGCAACTGCTCTTCAGTATAATTTTTGCCTCTCTGGCAACTCGATCTTCAGTTTGTCCCATCATGTAGGCTGTAGTGTAGAGTCAGTCGACTAAAGCCCTATTCGCAGTATAAGACCCTTAATGCCCTTTGTTTCTTAAGATGTCATTTCCAAAATAGGGATAAAATCTAAATTAATTTATATATTTTTTCTTACACGAAAAGTCAATTTTCTGTTTTCTAGGTAAAGTTTTTTTTTATTAAAAAAATTTATTTCAATGTTTTTTCCAAAATAGAGATAAATTTTATTTTTATTCTTTATAATTTTTTTACGAAAAGAAGTTTATTTCTTTCTAAGTATAGATGTTTTATTTTAAAAAATTATTTCAAATCTAAATTGTTTGAATAATGTATTATTTTGGCTAAAATAAAATATGTCAAAGTTGTCATTTTCTTATTCATATGCATACATATGATGCTGCATTTTTGCATTCTTTTGACCAAAAAATAGGCGATAAACTATGCTTGTTAAGAGTTAAAGTCAGTACCTTTCAATTGTGGCTTTTAAAAATTACTATACTTTTCGGTCATAACCGGCTAAAACCGGTTTTCAAAAAACAGATCGATTAAAAACCGGTTTGTAAAGTTTCGATTATTTTTCAACACTAATCTTAACCTCGATAGCCCTAAGGGAATTACGAATGTACAGCAAAACGCCGCCACCAAACCTATATAACCTATCATTAGTAAAGAGTTTAAAACCCGATATATCAAGTTCCCCCAACAAGTCCCGATTCACGGTATTTAACCACGTTTCAGTGAGAGCAACTATATCGTAGTTGCCGGAATAAATTATCGCCTTAAATTCATAGTTTAATTAACTACGCGCGTTACAATAAAAGACGTTTAAGTTATTTTTTACCACGGGACGGCGTTTTAAACTATTTTTCACGTTGGGGCAGCGTTTCCCGGACCCGCAACGTTTAAAGAAGGCTTCGACCTATACAGCTTTCGTATGTTTTCGTCAATTAACCTACCTAGCCTAGCATTACCTATTTCATTAAAATGTACGCCATCTTTTATAAAAAGGCTAGGATCACTGAATTCGGACCACAGCTTTACGAAGGGTACATTTTCCTCAGCACAAATCTCTTCTAATTTCTTATTAAAAATATTGTTTTTGACGTAATCCTAAGACCCAAACCGTGTCTAGGGATAATGCCTAGAACTAAAGACCTATCTGACCTCGCCTTCAGAGACCTAATTAACCCCCTATATCTCTCCAAAAGGTCAGGTACTCTCGTATCGCGCCTATACGAGTCGTTGCCTCCTACCATCGTCACCAACATCGAGTGACGGGAGGCAACGTCAATCCTATCCACTTCGTCCTTATCTCTGTCAACCCTGGCCCCTGTGAGACGGACCCTCTTCCTCTTGGTTGGATGCCGTTCAACGAACTCTGCGTCCATATGGCGCACTAAAGAGTCCGCAATTAAAATAGTTTCCCCCTCATTCACGTCCCTTTCCAAATAGGTGAAAGGGTTCGAAACCTCGATAAGACGGGATTCTATCACCTAACGTACGCAGCCGAGCTCCACCCTTAACTTCTCTAAATCCTTCCCCATCTACTAATCCTGGACCAACCTTAAACCCTTCCTCTACTCTATCCAACCTTTCCGATAAGCTACCTAAACTAGAAACTAGGTTACGCATCTCGAGAAACTAGGTTACGCACCTCAAAAACTAGGTTACGCACCTCGAGAAACTAGGTTACGCACCTCGGAAACTAGGTTACGCACCTCATAAAGTAGGTTACGCACCTCAGAAACTAGGTTACGCACCTCAGAAACTAGGTTACGCACCTCAGAAACTAGGTTACACACTTCAGAAACTAGGTTACGCACCTCAGAAACTAGGTTACGCACCTCAGAAACTAGGTTACGCACCTCATAAACTAGGTTACGCACCTCCTTTGCGTGCGTGCGTGTGTGTGTGTGTGTGTACAGTTAAAAGATAAGCTCCGCCCACTGTAAGATCGGCAACGTGAGTCCTGCCACTACCTGAGCATATCTCTATCCCTGCGTGCTTAGTTGACCTCTGCATACCCTTGAGCTCAGACGTGTATTCTCCCGCGTAGAAAAAATAGTAATGGCTACCTTTAATATTGCGTTTCCAACGTTTATGAAGTGGTATTCGGCAAAGTGCCAAGATGTGGTGGATACTGAAAAACTCCCTATTCCCTACTCCTTTGATACTTTTAAGGCTACATTGAGCCGCGCGAAGGACCTAGATGTTCAAATACTGTACGGGTATTCTGGCGAGGGCATTGTAGGATGTCGTAGTACAAACGATGTATGGAAGAATGTTGTAGACCTAACCTTTATAAAAGCTCACATATACAGCGAAGTAGAAGAAACAACAAGTGCAGAAGATAAGCAACGGTTATGGTTAGTGAGTCTTGTTGACGAGTAGTGTGACAAGCGATATTATGTCATGCTACACCATACCGACTACTCGTACCCTACGGTTGAGAATGTAAATCTTGTCATCATGGAGAATCTAAAGTTTTTACCACTATATTAAAATATATCATGACGAGGTTTGTGTGAGTTGTGGCTAATGGGCTGTGTGAGTTTTTAACAGACTTTAGAGACGAGTATCGCTTGTTAAACAAAAAGGATAAATATGGGCATATGTTTCTCTCAAATAGTGCACCTGATTGTGAAGATGTTTAGTTTGTGGAAATGAACGTCTGGTGAGTGATAAAACATTAAAGCCGGTATTGTTTCATGTAGCGGAAAATTCTGTTTGTCCAAGAGCACAAGTGTTCGAACAAGCCTGTACACGCTTCAGCAGTTTATGGTGTGACTCGCTCCCCCGAGCGAGTCGCCCACCCGTGTACCTCACGAAACACACGAGTTCGAACAAACCCGTACACGTTTCACCACCTTGACTCACTCCACCCGTCGAGCCGATCCGTCCACCTGTGGCTCATAGTCATCTCAGAGCTTGAACCGTGTGGACGTGCGAATACAATGGAACTTCCTTTGAGAAGCATTCTCAATGCCTCGTACGATGTCTCCGTGACGAAGTCATTGCGCGTGTTCAGGCATGAAACCGGCACTATTAACTATGTACTTGAAAGGATTTGCAGGCAAGCAAACTCTGGTAAACGTAATGATATTTATTTAAGTGTTGAGGAAATGAATAGAGTCTTCGTGATAGTTGAGAAATGGAGAGATGACCGTTATAAAATATCTGCAGGTGTAGGTACAAGAAGAGAGCAGATTAGTGATGCCCCCTCATATGCCATTGTTTGTACGTTGTGTACAAATAACGAACAGCCATGCATTGATATACGACTGATGTGGAAGAATGCATCTGATAATAACGTTCTTGTCCCTACGTGAAACCGTTTCATCCTCGACAGAATGTTTGAAATCGTCGGATTCCGCAAGCTGAAGCCTATATTAGACGCTCGTGTTACGGATATGATTTATTTTGACACGGTTCTTGAATACGCATACACCCCTCTGCTCGACGGATTAATCGAATGTAGGACTGAACATGGCGAGAATGGTCTAGAGCTGGATGTATATTTAAAAGGTTTAGATTCTTCGAAATATCCTTAACTTCGGTACAAAGCACTTGAGCGGTACAGGGCAGAGCTTGCCTACACTGTTCACCTGAAGAGCTGTACCTCTATATAATGAATAGCTGTCGTTACGATTTGGAAGATTATTTCAATTGCCGCTATGCAGAGTGAAGAAGAGTTTACGATCCAAAAGCTCGGGACGGTAAGAAAAAACCCTCAATTGGGAAGGCGTGTTTATAAACTTTTATTTAATAACGATGTTGAGGTTAACGATGACCTCTCGTGCGTGCTTTTGATTGTATTCTAGCTGTGTTTAAAGATAACTTGCCAACCGAATGTAAAGTGGGCACAAAAATAGCATTGAACGATATGAAAGCCATTTATGTCGAGTATATGCATCCGTATAAGTTAAACGGTGAAGTGTTGCTTGGAAGGTTTTACCGTGTAGTACAAAGTAATAGCGATGTGAATGTAGACTCGATTACGTGTCAGTTTAGCGTTTTGCACCGTAGCACATAAAGAATTTATATTTAATTATTTAATTGTGTATATATATATATATATATATATTTCCTGTACTAATATACAAATGATTATGCGTTTCGTATATTATTATTTTTAATTATTAATATACCCCGTAGAACATAAAGGATGTATATTTATTTATTTAATTGTGTGTGTATATATATTTCCTGTACTAATATGCATTTGATTATACGTTTCGTATATTATTATTGTAAGTATATTTAATTATTTAGTATAACTGTATATACGCACCTGCTATTATTATTTTTTGATCATATATATATATTCCATTGTATATTTTTTATATATTCATCGTCCGTTTGCTATTATTATTTTTGATCATATATATTCCATTGTATATTCATTTTCTATATATTTTCATTAATTCGCCTAAATAAACAGAATGATGTAATGGTGTTTTATTAAATTCTTTTGGTTGTACACGGTATTTAATTATATCAATTGGCTGGCTTCTAAAGCGGATTTCTAAACCAGAATACATGCATTAATTAAATAAATAGCGCTATCTGGCAACTCAACCTGAACACGTACACAAGCCATTTAAACCTTCTAAGTCAGGTGGTGGATTAAGCCAGAATATATGCTTTAATTAAATAAATAGCGCAATCTGGCAACTCAGCCAGATACGCCAACTGGCTGGTTAAGTCAGACTATATGCTTTAATTAAATAAATAGCGCAAACTGGCAACTCAGCCAGATACGACAACTGGCGGATTAAGCCAGAATATATGCTTTAATTAAATAAATAGTGCAAACTGGCAACTCAGCCTTCTAAGCCAACTGGCGGATTAAGCCAGAATATATGCTTTAATTAAATAAATAGTGCAAACTGGCTACTCAGCCTTCTAAGCCAACTGGCGGATTAAGCCAGAACATATGCTTTAATTAAATAAATAGCGCAATCTGGCAACTCAGCCAGATAAGCCAGCTGGCTGATTAGGAACATAGTAAGACAACGGCCGCTCGGCTGAAGTCTTAATATGCGCTTGGCTCCTGCCAGGCGAACACCTCTCCTCCTCTCTCTCTCCTTCTCCTCTCTCTTTCTCTTGGGGGATAACTCCGCCAACAAGTTGCATAACTCCTTGTTGCTCTCGCAATATTCCCCTTTCCCCCTTTGTTGCATTACATCTTGCAACATTTCCCCCTTCCTCTTGTTGCATAACCTTATGCAACATTGATCAGCATTTGCAATTGCATTGCATTCTCCCATTTTGTGCCCAAACTACTGACCTCCTTCGCTATGAAGTCAATGTGTTCATATTCACGAAGAAAGTCTGTGTCTTTCAGTTGCCTTGCAGCATTTATAATACTGTCCTGTGCTTGTGTAGTCTCATATAGAGATAGTATTTCATAACCACTGGGGAAATGCTTGCGGTCCGGACCATTGCAGAAAATACAGTTCCTTCCCAGCAACCCAGTAGTTGAGATAGTAGCCACTAGTGGCTTCTTTACCAAAGATCTTGTTTAAATAATGTTTTCATCGGAACATGTTTGCTTTTCCTTTGACTGTATCTGATAAGCGGTAAATTTACTGTAACAGCCATTGTGAAATCCTTAATGAGGCAGTGGTTCAGCGTTAAAATTAATGGCTTCACATATAACAAGGTATTTAGAACTCATCTGATATTGTTTTCTGGCTTCAGCTGTGTCCCCGGCTTTTTTCCACGTTTGTTTAGTAAATGGAGCCACTGCATCACCATCATGTTCTGCATCATCACTCGCATGCAGCACACACCCCAAAGGCACCTCCACACCATCATCCATCTGCAAAATAAAAATATTAGTCAAACAGTGTGCCACTCATTGGGCCATGATTTATGGTTACCCTAAGAGCTAGATGGCTTTAATCAGGATTTTAGATTATCTTAATTTGATAAGCCTATTAAAACGTCTCCAAAATGGCTATTTTGTCGTAGCTGGGGTCAATAAGACTGCTGTTTTTGGAATCAGCACACTTTTTTTCATAGAATAAGCTTGTCAAACTAAGATCACCTAAAATTCCGATCAAAGCCATCTACCTCTTAGGGTATATATATATATATATATATATATGTGTGTACAGGGTGGGCCGTAAGTTTCCATACATAGGAAAAATAAACATTTTTTTATGGACAACCATTTTTATTTATATAATATGCTCTACATGGTTGCCATTGTTTTGAAAACACATTTCAATACGTGTTCCCCACTGTTGATGAACACGCATTAGCACAGTTGACGTTATGCTTGTAATGGCGTTGGTGATACGTTCCTTTAGATGATTTATGTCTCGTATCTTTTCCTGATACACCATGGCCTTCAAGTGCCCCCAAAGATAGAAATCAAAGGGGGTGAGATCTGGGGATCTGGGAGGCCACTCCACAGGACCACGCCGACCAATCCAAGCATCCGGAAACTGCTGATCCAAATACCGACGCACGTGAAGACCATAATGAGGTGGAGCTCCATCTTGCTGGAAGTAAACTGGGAAGTTACCTTCTTCGTTTAGCAGGGATGGGAAAATCTCTTCTTGCAACATGTTAAGATACCTTTCGGCATTAAGATTTCCACTGACAAAAATTGGTCCAATAATTCTGTCACCCCATATCCCGGCCCACACCATCACTTTACCGGCACCTTGCATCTTCGTCGGACTCAGCCAGTTAGGGTTAGCATTACTCCAATAACGTATGTTTTGCCGATTAACCTCTCCATTGACGTAAAAATTTGCTTCATCAGTAACATAAAAACAAACGTTTAATTTTTCCTATGTATGGAAACTTACGGCCCACCCTGTATATAATAAACAAAGAAAATAAGCTAAATTTATTTTTATTATTATTATTATTATTATTATTATCTGGATAAATATGTACAAATAAAATCCACAATCCAAACTTATGAAGGTAACCTTATTTTTAATTATAAGGCATACATAAATACATAATTATGTATATTTTAAACAGACAAATAAAATTTTAAAGCAATGACCTCGTGCCATTCATATAGTAAAAATCCGAGAGTGCATTAATTACATACATTTGAAATTAATGAATGAAGGAGTGACGGTTGGCTCCAGACGAGTTTCTTTAATTTTGAACTCTAAAATACCTCTTACCCCAACATCTGTTTCATATCATAAAGGTAAAGACGCACATACTGATTTAAACCAATAGTATTTGTTTTTAATTTTCAGTATTTTTCCACGGATTTCATTATTTTGGCGAAGATTTTCTTCGACTGTAGTTTCGGAAAAAAGTTCGCTTACAAATAAAATTCCTGAAAACCACAAAAAAATTACAAATTGGTAATATTCTGTTCTTTGGGTATTTCATTCTTTCTGGTAACTAATAAAATTTCAAAAACAAAATTCAGTCATTACTGATTACTAATTATGTCTCCGACCAAATAAATTTGGAGAGACTATACTGATTTGCACTTGTCCGTCCGTTTGTCTGTTCGTCGTTCAACCCTTCGTCCGATCGTCCAGTCCATCCGTCTGTTCGTCACGCTTTCGTGTTCGCGCTATAACTTTTGAGCCGATCAACATAACTGATGAAATTTCAAACACATATGTACTGCCACTAGACCATTAATGTGTCATGAGTAGAGTTAGGATTGATAGGCACTAAAAAATCAATAGTAGGTAGGCAAAAAGGCACTAAAGAAGCTCTAAAAATGTCGCTTAAATTGGCACTAAAAGCTAAAAAAGGCACTTAGTAGGCATTTCTATTTTCCCACTTTTCTCTTATTATTGTTGACTTACAGTAAACCCATTTGCAGTTCTGATGAATATCAGGATTTTTATTGTAAAAAATAAACTAAACATCTCAAAAACCATCAAACATTTTATTTGTATCAAAGTAAAATCCAAACATTTAAATTATCTTCTTACAAAAACTCAACTAAACTATAAATTGAAATGGCAATTGATGATTAAAAATTTTTCAAGGTTCTGTGGCGTAAATTGACATCGCCTGTCACTCAATACATTTTTATATCGAGAAAACGACCTTTCGACATCGCAAGACGTAATTGGTGCGAACTTCAAAGATGCTAATTCGCTTGGCTCAAAGTCCAGAACCTCCTGACACTCTCCTTTGAACACTGTTGAAACGTTCACTATGGTTTGCCAACCAGGATTGCGTCTGAGAACATTTTCAAATTTTGCTACCACTTCTTTCCCTAAGTTACCAGGAACCTGGCTCAGCTCCTTCCTTAAATTTTGAACTATTTCCACTGCTTCAACAAACTGCAGGCCTCTCTCTTCCAGCTTGGTTATGGTCCCTGGCACCCATCCGAAATTGGCCATGATGTAGGCCAGGTCTCCTCGAAGGGTTAGACACGATAAGGCCTCCTTCGCTTCTCTTATCACGACTGCCTCATGCTCGTCTAAGTTTTCAACGACCTGCAACAAAAAACAGAATTAAGATGAAATTTGCTTTGCTGCTTTTGAAATGGCTGTTGAAGAATGTACTAATTAAACTGAATATGTTTCGTACCTTGGCAATTTCGCTGATATTTTCAACATAATACATGGCAGCTGAGGTGGCAAGGGTGTTTCTGGAAGAGCTGCCTTGAAAGCAGCAACTCGTGAAGGTGCCTTGAGAAAGACCTTCTTCACCGACGATACAAGTGCATTTACGTTCCGTAAATGTCCCCGGATGTTTTCTGCCACCCGATGGAGAGCATGAGCCAGGCAAGTCACATGCACCATTTTCGGATAGAAAACCTTCAGATTTTGCGCTGCTTTCAATATATATGCTGCTGCATCCGTGACAAGAAGTAAAAACTTATCATCATTGTTCTCACTTGGCCAGAGAACTCCTGCAATTAAAAAAATGAATAAATAAGTTTATATGCGCACAAAATTAACAACTTCAAATGTAATTGTCTCTCATTTTAAATGCATATGAATAACATTCATCGACACTTACGGAGAGCATCCCGCACAACTCGAGCTACTGTGGCATTATTAGTTGCCTCGAGTGGTCTCGAGAGGATCAGGTGTGGTTTTCCTGGGCCAGAGCAGTCGAGCTTACCCACCACCACATTGGCAACTTGACGTCCACAGGTGTCTGTCGTCTCGTCAACTGACACCCAGAAGTTGGCATAATTGACGTCTTGTCTGATCTCTTCAATAACCTAGAAATTTCATGTAGTATTTAAGTTAATAAATACACACAATGTACATAACTTGATAAAGAGTGATATCAACAGAACGCTCGTTTAGCCATTCTTTTACATTTGACATAATCAAAATTTAATACAGTAAAATGACAAAATTTAAAGAAATGAAGTGAAATAAAGCTCCAAATTTAAACAAAATAAATTAAAATATTAAATTATTTTAAATCAATGTGAAATGAATTTAAACCTGTAAAATGAAAATTAAAATGAAGTAAATTAAATCAACATATTTAAACTTACAGATTCATATTTTGGATGGAGGTAGTTTCCCCTCAAAGTAGATTCATCGGGAATTTTCATTTTCGTGTACTTTGCTAAAAATTCTTTGTATGCCGCATTTTGCAGCTTGTTAAAAGGTATGTTTGCCGCCACCACTGAAGCACACAGATCAGCATGGAACTGCTGCTGCAACTTATCCGACTCTGTGGGACTTGGAAAGAAGGGCTGGCATGTTGCAGTTTTCTTCTTAGAGTTCATCAAATGCATAGCAGTATTTTTGTGTTGGTCCAAATGGCATTTTTTTCTCTCATTTTACCTGCAAAGATGACAAGTATTACTGAAAAACAAACTTAATTACTGCGCCATGCATTAAAATAAATCAAATTAACAACAAACAAAAAGCTATTATTCTCTATTCATTATAAGAACCCAACTTAATAATTTCTTTAGATACCAATTTTTTTTTTTTTAGAAACTACAGAAAACGACAATTTTTAGGGTAACTAAATTATAAAATACATTAGTCGAACGTCGAAGTTGGTTGTTCGGTTAATTAAATTAATATTAAAATAATTTAAAACAATTTGTTTTTCACCACTCTTTACCAATTTATCTTCAGGATGTTATTAAATTCGGAAAAGATCACATTATCACTCATTGTTGGAGCGTCAAATTCCCTCGCATACATTTGTTTACATCGAGTGGCTGTCTTGTCCTTAGGCATTTTTTCTCATTTATAAAAAAAGTCGTAAGCACAAACGTGAGATTTTATTTAGCAAAAGCACTTGAACAAAGACACCACGTTGCACTGCACGCACCAAACAAAATGATCGAGGCCGAACGCGTCACAATGACGTATTGTGATCTGATTGGCTGTATTTGGCTGACGTATTGTGATCTGATTGGTTGTGCTGGTTGCCTCAGGACTAGCCTCGGTTTTTCCATCTCCTGCCCTATTTAGGCCTACAAGTTTAAAAAAATGCGAGTTATTTTGCTTTACTTAGTACAATAAAATTAAAAAAGGCATGTATAGGCACGTATTTTAAAAGTAGGCACTAACCATCAAAATAGGCGTTTATAGGCACTATAACATTTAATTATATACATCCCACAGTCCAGAAATTGATTTCTCTAAAAGAAGCCTATGAATCTATAAATGGGAATAAAAAAGGCAAAAAGGGCAAAATCCGGTCTCTAGTCATGAGTAAGAATCAGTTCCCCATATATATAACGGTCAAGATCACAAATATAGGCGGGGAGAGTGATGTCATTCTGACATAGTTCTCGTTTGCTACACTTTTAAAAAAAAAAAAATTCTAGGCGAACATTTTCGAAATTATATTTCAATTTACGGATGATTTTCTGTACAATTTTTCTATTACCTTTGATTTGCAGGTAATTAAAATGAAAATTAATTAGTTAATAGGAATATAATTATTAAATTTACATATTTAACAATAATTCACACTAAAAGTAAAAACCTTCATGGCTGAAAGCTCAATTTATAATACCAAATTTGACAGCAGTCAAATAACTGAACGATGACATTTAGCATTTTTGTAAAAGTTGTCGGAAGAATGTGTTCCACATTTAACACTGCATGCGGAAATGTGCTGAATATCTGTTAATGCGTAATTAAATACATTCGCTAGGTTTGTAATATGGACAATAATCCCGTTCAAATCATAATTCAATCGTGTCTTACAATACATTTCAAAATAATGGAAGGTTCTTTTTTTCCAGAAAAATTAAATACTTTTTAAGGCTATTATGTAGTTTTGTGGCCACCAGAATTTTGTCAAATTTTGAAAGGCACACCTATTTCCTACGTGATACCAATCAGGGTGAATCTCAATACCAGGTTAGGCATACGATAGGTTAGGTGGTAGTACAAGATTGGTTAGTAATTTTCCGAGTCAACGTTCGGCCAATCATGGTTCGTGGGCGTGGTTTTCGACTTTGCCTAAAAAGACGCGGCCGCAAAACCATTTTAGTGATATTTGCAAATATGAAATGAATGTGAGAATAGGAATAACAAATCTTTGAATTTATTTATTATTTAGATGCTCATAACTTCAACCCTTATAAAATAATATATTTTAATATAACTCGAAAAGACAGAATTTTATAAAAAAATACAATATTTGGTAAAAATGAATAAGATATGTACGCTTTTTATTCTGCACGATTGCCTTCATCTCTAGTAAAAATAGATACGCGCTTTTCTTTCAAAGGAAAGAAAGGAATGAATAAGAATTGTTTTGCTTGAAATGACACATTCTATTTTCGTTCGACTGCTTCATTGATACCGCATTTGAACTGCTCTCCAATCAGCCTAAATGATCCCTGAAGGCCATTTAGTCTAAACTCTAACAGAGACGAGATGAGAAAAAATAAGTCTTTGTCTAAACATAATTGTATTCTTTGAGAATTATTGGTTGAAAGAGGTATGCAATATTCTTGCTCACTATAAACTATTGTCATCGAATTCCTGAGAATGAAAGGCTGAGCGATCAACTATCAATTCAAAGGAAATGCTTTTGTAAGTTAGGCTCATTTGATTAAAAGTTAGGTTAGGTTGAAGTGATGATAATGTTTTCAAGTTGTTTAACCTCCTTCGTAAAGGGCAAAGGTCATATAACGAAGGGGACGTACAGCTTTACGTGGGATCCGGAGTACTCCGGAGAGAATGTTAGGCAGGAAATAGGGAGTGCTGGGACTCCCGTTTCTACTGCCACTGTCCTCTTTAGCTGATCTTTTATTTGTCTCATCTTTTGTCCCATCTACCCTATGAGCAGTCAAACACACGTTTCTCCCTTATTCCTCACTACAAATACATGCTTCTTACACACTACACATTCTTTTCCAAATTTAAATAAATGGCATAGTTTTTAGCCTCGACTCTTTTTCCTTCTACAGTGCGGGAGACCATTTTTGTGGCGTTCGCTCTTGGCCCCTCCTCCCTGATAAAAAAAATCCTAACTTTATCCCATTAGATCCCATGTAGAATCTACCAAACAAAATTTCAATATCTTTTGATATTTTGATGAATAGAGGCTAAATAAAGAGAAAATTGCAATTTCACCCATTTATATTCTTTATTACAAAATTGGTTTGTGAAGCACTTGATAAGAATTAACTTATTTTTCAGGTAAAATGAGCAGTACTAGGCCTAAAGATATAATATGAACCATTAACAGTGTTGCAAACATTCAACGTGTGCGGGAGTGCCCATATTAAAGCTGTACTCGGGCAAGTACGGTGGAAAAGAATGGATTAATACGAAAACAACTTTATGGAAGTGTCCATACAATTAAATTTTTTTTAAGTTGACTTTCCCCCAGTAGATTGTATAGACATTTAATCTACTATGAACAATAGAAGAATTAAATCAGTAAATATAATTTAATGCATACTCGACGTAAAATATTTTTAATTATTATAAAAGGATGTTTTACCACATAATATGTACTGACAGTCACAGAATCTATGCAAGAATATTGATCAAATTTTTTGAAGCAGTGTTACGTTTATCTTCAGACAGTTTTAAAAGTTAACATACAAAGTGGCTGTAATAACTACTGTGAGAACTACTTTCTTTAATAGTGTCGTATTTGAATTTCATGCGTTTTTATAATTTACAACATAAAACTAATTTACACTTATTCATATCATGAAATCCAAGCTGAAGTTTGTTTCTTTGACAACTTAACCCTTAATTCCTACCCCATTATAAAAGTTACGGTAGTAATACTTGGGGTACTTCGGTTAGGGTTGCCAGACGTTCCGCATTTGATCCAGAAATCAAGTATTATTAAGCATTGTTTTAATAAAAAATTTCTAATTTTGTTTATTGTAACCGTTGAAGAAATCTAGTTTCAATTTGAAAAAACAAATTGGTCTTAAAAACTAACTTCAGAAGAAATTTTGTCCCGCATTCTGCGGGACAAAATCTGGCAACCCTAACTTGGGTACAACAGTACCCCTGGTAGGTTTAAAGGTTAAGTAAACGTGCAAGTCTTAATAACTACAGTATATAGAAAGGATTCTTAATGTTACAATAATTATATTTGAAACCAAACACTTTTTTATTTACAGAACAAATTCTAATTTGTTAAATTGAGCATCCAACTGATGTAATCCTAAATTAATGAAGTTATCAAAAGGTGAAATTTTAAATTAATGAAGTTATGGAACAATCCAAGACTAAGCACTCCAAAGTCCCCAATCCAGGAAAAAGCACCCCAGTTAGACCCCAATCCAAGAAAGAGCACTCCAGTTCGATCTCAATCCAAATTAAAGGATTTTAACATCAACATTCCTCGAAAACTTTGTCCAGGTCATTGCTTGATCGCACTTAGCACACAGCATCACTTTTCTAATAAGATTTTTTCCCTAACACCAATTCATTATTGGCAATGTATCTTCAACCAATAATGGTAACACTTCAGTTTGAAATGTTGATGCTGTCATCTTGCCCTCAAACTTGATTTGGGGTGCTTATTCTTGGGTTGTTCATATATATATATATATATATATATATATATATATCGAAACCTACGGTAAAATAATTGAATGCCCGGTTAGGTTAATTGAATGCCAGGTTAGGTCATCTGTACTCCTTTGACGATTAGTTAAGTCGTGATATTTTCGTTAAAACTAACGAAAATATCACGACTTAACCAATCGTCAAGGGCGTACAATTAACCTAACCGGGCATTCAATTAACCATTTTAGAGCAATTAACTCCATTTTAACTCCATTTTAGAGCAATCCAAGGATAAGCACCCTCGTTCGACCCCAATCCAAGAAAAAGCACCTTAAATTGATTTGGGGTGCTTATTCTTGGATTGCTCCGAAGATATTAAATGGTGAAACTTCAAATTAGTGAAGTTATCAAATGGTAAAACTTCAAGTACAAAGACAAAAATCCTTTATATGTTATTGCTCAAATGATAATGATTTTCCCAGTGTTCCTTGTTGAATAAAAGTTTGTTTTGGCTTCGAAGCGTTGGGATGAAATCCTAATTAAACATTGCTAGATTAGATAGAATGCAAACATCCCTCACTCGACGCGTTAGGCCTAATATATGCACAAGGATTGTAAGCCATCGCAAATGATGTAATTTTTTCATGAGGAATAACGATTCAATGTTTAGCGTAGAATGATATCTAAAGATAACTCAATTATTATTCGCAGGCCCCACACAGGAAAATGGGTTGTTGTTCTTAATAAAAACGAATATATCATTAAAATAACGAAAATTTCATCATCTTTTGAAATGTTAAAAGTTGACACAGCTAGAAAACGAAATAATTAACTTCACGAAGATATTTTAGCAAAATATATTTTAGTAGATCATTATAACAAATTATTTCTAGCGTGAACCACCCTTAGAATTCTTAACGGAATCCCCAAAACTCAAAAAAAAATTACCAATCCGCCCTATACTATAACAGTTAGTACATCCATTTATGATTTCGATTATAAGTCCCGTTTTAATTTTAAAGACATTAACTCAAATGATTAAACTTTAAAAGATTCCAGTGAATTTGCTAAACTCGTCAATTCCTTGTTTTACTAATTGTTATTTCTATGCTAGAGCTTCGTTGTCGAGTAAATATTCCGGTTGAAAAGGGGAGTGTAATATTTTCTGTAATAATTTTTTACATTCTGCTACCATTAAATGGAGATGTTGGTTAAGTGGGCCTATCATCTCTATTCCAGGAAAGAAAATTAATGATAATGTAATATAGTGTAATATACGCTTGTCATTAATTTCTTTTTAAATGTAAACAAATGAAGCCAAAGTAAAGAAATTTTAACTTTGAAAACCAAATTGCAAAAGGCACATAATGAACAATGAAATAAAAAGTTTCACAGAGAATTTTACAAGTACCCGATTCGGAAGTTAGAGTTTTGGTATTAAAACTTTGAAAAACAAAGCCCTACGTTGAGACCTACTGTACGTATTTCCAATTAGTGTTGGAAGAAAAGTTTTTATTGATCAAATAATAGATGTGGGCCATAGAAATTAATAATAGCAATCATGATTACAACCTCCTCGTAAAACTAACATACACAAATGATTAACTGTCACCAAATTTTTTGCAAAATGTGACATAGCAACAGATTTTGAGTGATTATGGAGACAAAAAGATAAAACTAATGGTGGACTAATTTTAATTCGACTTGTCCTAAGTCAAAAAGGATGACAAAAAAATTTCAAAGGATGAAAATTATATTCCCAGTGTTGCTAATACTCAATTTCCAAACAGAAGACAGATGCCAAAATGTCGTAGGAAATTTTCAGCCAGTTTAAGAGTGCCCCTTTCTGATAACTGAGCTTTTCATTTTTATTACTTTTTTTTTCCATTATCTTTAACGATTCCTTCAACTGTAATTACACTAGCCAACAAAATGTAACTTTTTTTTCTCATCACAAACATGATCACACCTTTCTTAATGCATTTTTCGCGCTGATTCCGAATCTGGTTTTATTTGTTTTCTAGCACGTATAGTTATATAGATACACTGGTTTTGATATTTTTAAGTTTTTGATATTGCTATAAGAAAATTTATGGATGTATAGATCACACTTAGGAATGCTAAACAACAAATACATCATATACCTTATTCAATGTACTTATAAATAAATAATATATACATTATTTTATTAAAAGCGCTGTGAGTGTGATTTCCTTTTGTAAATTTGGCCTGGATTATCACGATACAGCATCCAACAATGGTCCGCCATCATGCTTTCATTCCAATATCCTTGGTAGCGCTTCTCCATCATCTGAATATCTTGATGGAAGCGCTCTCTTTGCTCGTCACTCACTGCACCAAGGTTTTCAGGAAAGAAATCTAAGTGGGAATGCAGGAAGTGAATTTTTAACGACATTCGACACCATTTCTTTGAAGGCATCAAGGAGGTTCTTGACTCCATCCTTATACGCAGGTGACTTGTTGCTTCCAAGAAAGTTTTCACATATCCATTTGAACGCCAGCCAAGCCTTCAATTCCAGCGGACTTAGGACTTTTTCAAATTCAGTGTCATTCAAAACCTCCCTTATTTGTGGCCCAACAAAAATTCCTTCCTTCAATTTTGCTGCAGTAACCTTCGGAAATTTCCTTGAAAGGTATTGGAACCCTTCAGAATTGACTTTACCCATTGCTTTAACAAAATTCTTCATTAAACCAAGTTTAATGTGAAGAGGTGGCAGATAAATCTTTTGGGGATCCATTAAAGGGACAGACTGGACATTGCTTATCCCTGGGACATATGTATACCTAAGTGGCCAGTCACTTTTGGTGTATTGTTCTATAGTGGCGCGACTGTCCCACAGGCAAAGGAAACAACAAAATTTTGTGAATCCTGACTGCATACCCATAAGCATTCCTATAACTTTTAGATCTCCACAAACATTCCATTGATGACTGTCGTATTTGATTGCCTTAAGTAGTATATCCATATTGTCATATGTCTCTTTTAGATGGACGGAATGGGCAATGGGGATGGATGGCATTACATTACCATTATGAAAAAGAACTGCTTTCAGGCTTCTCTGCGACGAATCAATAAAGAGGCGCCACTCAGATGCCACATACGTCTGAGATATGGCTGTAAATAGTCCATTGATGTCATGGCAATAACAGAGAGGACATTCTACTGAAAAGAATGCTGTTAATTCAAAATTCCGCTTTCGGTAGTAACTAATACGAACATTGTTCTCAAGTAAATTGTTCTCCTTTAGTCTTGAGGCGAGAAGCTCTGATTTCTCTTTAGACAGCGATAAGTCTCTAACAAGATCATTCAACTGTCCTTGGGTTAACTTTTTAGGCTCTAAATGTCTACCTTCAAAAGTGTACTCTGGTTCTGTAGATGGTCCGGAAACGCCAGTTGCACCTTCATCACTTTCCATGTCATCTATGATAGAATCTAGCCTATCACTTGGGGGAATTGGAATGGGCAATGTTTCATCATGTTTTACTGGTCTACGTGCTGAATCCAAGTTTGGATATACAATCTGGTGTTTGTTCTTGGCAGAAAACCCCATTAAGTTCACACTACAAAAATAATAGTCTTCATGATGATCTCTCGGCTCCCTCCATATCATGGGTATGGCAAATGGCATTGAAGCTTTCTTTTTGTTAAGCCAATCACGTAATCCATTTGAACAGCCAGAACAGATTTGATGTGGCGCCCATGGTTTATCTTGGTCACCTAGATGGCAACCAAAGTATAGCTTGTATATTTTCTTAATGTAGGTTGTAATACTTCGTCGCTGTGTTTTAGTTGTCAACTGGCCGCATACGAAACAGAACTTGTCTGGGTCATTCTTACATTGTCGAGGCATGGTGACTGACCTGAGCAAACTATAAATTAAAAAAAAATGTACACCAACTTGACACAACAAGTTCTTGGACTGGACTGATCTTTTGACACACAAAGCACGGCGTTGTTGCCTGAATCACAATGTTGCTAGACGTAAAAGCTCACACCTGAAATACATAAGATGTATAATTAAGATAATTGAAATAAATAAGATGAATAAACTAAAAAACACAATAAAATAAACACAATCAAATGTTGAAATATTAGTATTTTGCCTATTTAAAATGGTTAAATCTGTGTAGTTATATATATGCCTTCATCTTGAAAACTATACGTGCTAGAAAAAATCTGAATGCAGTTTTGGAATCAGCGTGAAAAATGCTATCCAGCCACCACAAAGTTTACTCTGATGAAAAATCTTTGTTGACCAGTGTTATTTTTACAGCTTTATGCTTTACAGCTCATTCTAATTCAGACAGTAGAGTTAAACTTTATATATATGTAGCGGATCGACAAGAAATAGACCAGCAAATAGACAGAAATCTTTTGCTTCCACGCTATCATCAAAGAACCTGGAAAACACACGTGGGCAAGAGTCAAACAATGGAGAGTCTGTTTCTTCCCAAAAGGCGCGAATGTAAGCCTTTATCAACTAAAGGACGCGCGGACAAAGCGTCTTAAGATTTGGTGCGAAGTCCTACGTCACAGGAACTACGTATAAAAGCGAGCACCCATTCTCACTCCTCCTCACTTCGTTAGCGCTTCCATTTCGTTAGACTACTCTGTACGATACCACCTCTTCAACCGCCTACCGACTTCGGCCTGCTGCTTCCTTCAAGGCCTACAATTTATCATCAAGTAAGATCTACAGACCACCTGCAGAAGCAATCCTTCGAGGCCCAACCGGAATCGCTTCGGGCCTGCGGTTTGCCGGGTCGGCCTTCAAGTTTCTCCACATTCCTCGAGATATATTCAGCACCACAGGCCTACGCCTGCAAGATCAGAAGGCCAGCCTGCACCTTGAGAAGTAACATCACCTCAGGCCTCCACGAAGCCTACATCCATCATCTCAAGAGGCTTAACGGACAACGACAACTCGAATCTGCGTTAAAGGGTTCGTCTTCAACCGCCTTCAACAAGGTTAAATCGTCCTAAGATAAGTACCTCCTATCCTAAGTACTCTTGTGAAGCCTACATTAGCCTACCGCCGAACGGTAGGCTATACTCCCAAAGTGCACAATTAAGCGTTCTAGCTGACTCACGTGAAAGAACGCAGTAGGCCTGTTCTCCAATTCAAGTGTCATTTCAATATCGTAATTCCGCGTATCATCCGTCATTATGTTCAATTCATATATTTGTGTGTTAACTAAATATTCTCTTGACGTAATCATTTAACATCACATAATGTTCTTATATATAAATGATATTTGGTCAAGCATTTCAATCCATTGTTATTAGGCCGCATCAATTATTCCTTGTGCATCCATGCAATCATTTAGCCTACATAATCAGTGTCATGTTTTCCATTCAATGTACCAAACGCACGTGCATTCTTTATATCATTTACTAGGCCCATTCAATGATCCATGTCGCATGCTATTTACATACCATCAACGTGTACATCATTTATTACGTGTCAATTAAGCTATTAACATTTCATCTTATTAGCTAAGTCTATGTCATAAGCATAACGTAAAACTACCAATTAATTACTGTCAATTCTTTGTTATATCACAGTGAATAAATAACGGCTTTATTTTCATAATAAACTACAAAACCCATAAGGTGTCTTTTATAACCTTAACATTAATTTGCTTGGGTGTAAACCAAGCTGGTGACCTCGCTGCCATTTCGGTCACTTCCAATAGTATGGTGGGCCTCATCAAATAACCACTTATTCCAATCGGTGATACTGTATGACATCATAAATTATTAACCCAGCCTTTCATTAATAAGCAATCAGTCAGTCATTGCATAAATTAATCATTGCATACAATTAAATCATTATCACCTTAAACCGTTAAAAACTAGGTCCACTATAAATTGGTGTAACCCCGGAGTGACTCGAACTATTTTACGTTATTTATTCACAGCGATCCTTGTGCTTAGCTATTATTGACCATTTCATTTTTTTTGCAGCCACATTAAATAATTTCTATGTAAATACGATATTCATAAATTCAATGTGATTTTCTGCAGCCATATCAAATAATTTCTATGTAAACACGATATTCATAAATTCAGTGAAATTAACTAGGCCTACTTGCAAACAGTGTAATTCGTTTCGCGCGGTACTTTATTAACTAATGTCTTACAGCCTCGCGGTCATGTGCCGCGGCACAATCATCGCACCTTTCAAATTCCCGAGTGCGTTCCCCTGAGTCGAGTCTCACTGCCTCCTGACGGCAGGGGCGCGGCGACCCCTTGGAGAAGCCACCACTGGCATTGGGTCCTGCTCCGCCGTCAAACGGATCGTGGAG
Organism: Bathynomus jamesi; assembly: GCA_023014485.1. Lineage (NCBI taxonomy): Eukaryota > Metazoa > Arthropoda > Malacostraca > Isopoda > Cirolanidae > Bathynomus > Bathynomus jamesi. Next base: position 32,171 of record JAJOZX010017042.1, read on the forward strand.
GGACTCACGAAAATCATCACCGAACATCTCAGGACAACACTCACCCCCCACCCCCCAGCGCTGCAGTCAGTCCCAAATTCGTTTCAAACGGCGCATTCTTTCGTCACCACCTCGTCCAAAAATATTCAACGGTCCCGTCTCGGCCGTTGTACGTAAATCATTTGGCGATAAATCTGGTGACGCGCCTCATTGCATCAGCGAATTTTTTTCCGCAAGCACGACGGGTTTCCCTTCCCAATCCCTACGGGAAGGCCTAAAAAGAAAGCATTCTTTAAGTCAACGAGCAGAGCGCACACATGCATCCATGCGACAAAAGGGCAAACTGCAAAACAGACACTTCAGGCACAGGGTTGGCGATCCCCTGCCTTCATCAACTGTCTCTTCGCATCATTCCGTGGATTACTTCCTGCTGCTCGTGGACTCTAACGACGTTTTTTTTCTCCCTTCGGCAGGAGCAACTTCGACGACAACAGCCACACGACGAGTTACGGGCACAGCATTCGAACTCAAACACACAGTTCCCCCGGCCCCTCTCGTTTCCTTCGTCCGCTCTTCATTGCTCCGCATTCCTGCCGAAGCCCAACCCCTGCGGCAGGAGCGACCTCAACGAGAACAACCACGCGACGAGTTACGGGCACAGCATTCGAACTCCCCCTGCCCCTCTCGTTTCCTCCGTTCGCTCCTCACTGTCCCCCATTCCTGCCGTACCCCAACCCCACCCCCCTGCGGAACCCCCACCCCATACAACAGCGCCTCCTCTTCCGAGCATCTCCCCGCTCCGAGACGACTCTTCATTCCTTCCTGCGTCAGGAATACCACGACATACCAGGCCAAGCGTCAAATCTCGGAGTGGCCTCATCAGGTCTCCCAACAGAATGGTATTTCTTCTTAGTATCGTTCCTTCGTCTCTGAGAGGGAACTACTTGTAGCGGATCGACAAGAAATAGACCAACAAATAGACAGAAATCTTTTGCTTCCACGCTATCATCAAAGAACTTGGAAAACACACGTGGGCAAGAGTCAAACAATGGAGAGTCTGTTTCTTCCCAAAAGGCGCGAATGTAAGCCTTTATCAACTAAAGGACGCGCGGACAAAGCGTCTTAAGATTTGGTGCGAAGTCCTACGTCACAGGAACTACGTATAAAAGCGAGCACCCACTCTCACTCCTCCTCACTTCGTTAGCGCTTCCATTTCGTTAGACTACTCTGTACGATAGCACCTCTTCAACCGCCTACCGGCTTCGGCCGGAGGCGAGGCCTGCTGCTCCCTTCAAGGCCTACAATTTATCATCAAGTAAGATCTACAGACCACCTGCAGAAGCAATCCTTCGAGGCCCAACCGGAATCGCTTCGGGCCTGCGGTTTGCCGGGTCGGCCTTCAAGTTTCTCCACATTCCTCGAGATATATTCAGCACTACAGGCCTACGCCTGCAAGATCATAAGGCCAGCCTGCACCTCGAGAAGTAACATCACCTCAGGCCTCCACGAAGCCTACATCCATCATCTCAAGAGGCTTAACGGACAACGACAACTCGAATCTGCGTTAAAGGGTTCGTCTTCAAACCGCCTTCAACAAGGTTACATCGTCCTAAGATAAGTACCTCCTATCCTAAGTACTCTTGTGAAGCCTACATTAGCCTACCGCCGAACGGTAGGCTATACACCAAAAGTGCACATTAAGCGTTCTAGCTGGCTCACGTGAAAGAACGCAGTAGGCCTGTTCTCCAATTCAAGTGTCATTTCAATACCGTAATTCCGCGTATCATCCGTCATTATGTTCAATTCATATATTTGTGTGTTAACTAAATATTCTCTTGACGTAATCATTTAACATCACATAATGTTCTTATATATAAATGATATTTGGTCAAGCATTTCAATCCATTATTATTAGGCCACATCAATTACACTGGTATGCATAAATTTTGCTGTCAAGGGTTTTGTAAGTGATTCTTATAGAGTTTTTCCTGCTGATTTCGAATCTGCAATCCCTTTTTCTTAATCAGCTCAGGTTATCCGGCTATGGCCTCATAAGTAAAATAGAATTTTTCGTAATTTTGTCAAAGCGTAATTGGAACAGTAACATCTATCATCACTTGTTTCACTTGTATAATATCTTTTTTTACTTTTCAGGCATATAGATAAAATATTTCATAATGAATAGAGCGTGTAAAAATGATCCCAATAGATTCTGCTACATATGTGGGACGGTTACCATGCCAAATAACCAGTCCCAAATCACTAAATTTGTGAAGACAATGTATAGAGCATACTTTGGAATTAAGCTAGGGGACCAGGACAAAAAGGAACATCAATTCTAGAATGTCACACAGTCAGATTGCTATGAACTCTATTATTTAGATCTGTAAAGTAAAAAAATTCATTTCCTTTCCTTATTGAGCGGGAAGTTTGGCAACCTTTTTTGGGGCAACGAAGAATAGGGCGAAACTCTCCACCTCTATCTCGCTCACGTTTCTCCTGCATTTCACTGCCACAACGATGACATGGTTCAGCGTCTGCAACTTCACGAATGAGGCCACGCTCGCGCAAAAAAGTAACGGCACTCTGTTCGGATGCACTAACAGTTGTATAAAATTCACGTAAACGCATTTTGAAAAAGGGCTAAAAACAAAAATTAAAAAATGGCACAGGTGTGTGTTTTCTTTGAAATCTCAGATGTGACTGTCTGGAATTAAATTTTTTTTCCGCCTTTTTGATTTCTTCTTTTTCTTCTTTTTCTTCTTTTTCTGGCTTCCGGGTCTGTGAACTAATTATCTTAGGTAGACCGCACAAAAATTAGAGGTAGATTCACTTTGCTAGGTAGACCGCACATTAGACCAGCACCGATTAGTATCTCTTACGTGAATGAAGATGGCGTTAGATTCCTGGCCACTTCTTATACTGTATTGATGCTGTTTAATACGTAACTCAAGGGTCTTACCAGTTTGGCCAATGTAAAATTTATTACATATTGTGCAAGGGATTTTATATACACAACCCTGTTCACTTAAAGGGGAGTTCTTAATCAATGAATTCTTAATTACATCTAAATTTTTGAACGCAATATTTACGTTAAAAATCCTCAGCAGATTCGGCAGATCAAGGAAATTTTCTCTGAATGGTAACACTAAAACATTTTTTTGTTAATCAAGGAAATTTTCTTCTAAGGAAGGTAACACTAAAACATTTTTAAGGACTTATCTATGCAGTTCTTTGGGTATTTTAAATCAAAAGCAATTTTGTATATATTACTAATTTCGTCGTCAATGAACTCTGGGCTACAAATTCGTAGGCCTCTTAGAAACAAAGTAGAAAGAACGGATCGTTTTACATTAATGTGGTGATCAGAATAATAATGTATATAGGAACAATTATTAGTGGGTTTTCTGTAGATATTGTACTTAAACTTTTTTCCAGACCTATATATTAAAACATCTAAGAAAGGAATCGAAGAATCTTTTTCTATTTCAACTGTAAAATTGCTAGAGGGAGTTAACTATTGTTATAACAAACTTAGACGAGAATGTAGTGTAGTGGAAAGGAAACTGGATATTAAATTACAAATTCTAATTGAAAGAAGTGATTGGACTAAGGATGCTAACCCCGGATTTGTGATAAATCTATCAGATAAAGTGTTAAATAAAAATATGGTTACGGCTCTTGGATATGGAATACATTTTTCAGCAGCTAAAAAGGAGGTGGACTATGTAGAAATAGCTAAGGCTTTCTGTAATTTAGAAAAATATAATGATTTACCTATAGAGGATGTGAATATTTGTAAAGGTATAGTATATAATGCCATGTCTAAACCCTCTATTCCAAATTGTCCACAGAGGTTTTTCGACTCTTATGAAGCTTTAAGAAAAGATCAGAATCTACATATAACCAAAGCTGATAAATCAAATGCCTTAGTGATCCTCAATAAAGACGTTTATCTAGGAAAAATGTATGATCTTTTGAATGATGCGGACACTTACGTGAAATTAAGGAACAATCCCCTTGAAACTGTGAACAGTGCATTTAACAAGAAAATTAAACAACTTTTGAAGGGTAATGAAATATTACTTACACAGTTTTTGAGTATTTCACCGTCATTACCTTATATGTATGGCCTGATTAAAACTCATAAGCCAAATAATCCTGCAAGGCCTATTGTTAGTTCTATAGGATCTATCTCATATAAGCTATCCAAATGGCTTGTCTCCATTCTTAATCCTCTCCTCGGCACAATTTCACAATCACACATAAATAATAATGTAGACCTTGTGGAAAAATTAAATAGTATCAGTGTCAATTACAATTTTAGATTGGTAAGCTTTGATGTTACCGCTTTATTTACAAGAGTCCCGTTGGAGGATCTATTAGTGTTTCTTTCGGAAGAATTGGTTAAGCATAATTTGCCATTACCTGTGGCTACAATTATAGAATTAATTAAGCTGTGCATAGTAGACTCAAAATTTGTGTTCAATAATGAATATTTTATGCAGAAATTTGGTATGGCGATGGGAAACCCTCTCTCCCCCATTTTGAGTAACTTATATATGGAGTTTTTTGAAAGTAAGTTATTAAGGAAGATTCTGCCAAATTATGTTCCTTGGTTTAGATATGTAGATGATGTTCTTTGTCTTTGGCCAGTGACTTTAAATCTCAATGACTTCTTACCTAAACTTAATAATTTAACTCCCTCTATCAATTTTACAGTTGAAATAGAAAAAGATTCTTCGATTCCTTTCTTAGATGTTTTAATATATAGGTCTGGAAAAAAGTTTAAGTACAATATCTACAGAAAACCCACTAATAATTGTTCCTATATACATTATTATTCTGATCACCACATTAATATAAAACGATCCGTTCTTTCTACTTTGTTTCTAAGAGGCCTACGAATTTGTAGCCCAGAGTTCATTGACGACGAAATTAGTAAAATATACAAAATTGCTTTTGATTTAAAATACCCAAAGAACTGCATAGATAAGTCCTTAAAAATGGCAAAGAAAACCTTCTACGAAGTAAAGGATAAGATTCCTTATAACACAAAAAATGTTTTAGTGTTACCATTCAGAGAAAATTTCCTTGATCTGCCGAATCTGCTGAGGATTTTTAACGTAAATATTGCGTTCAAAAATTTAGATGTAATTAAGAATTCATTGATTAAGAACTCCCCTTTAAGTGAACAGGGTTGTGTATATAAAATCCCTTGCACAATATGTAATAAATTTTACACTGGCCAAACTGGTAAGACCCTTGAGTTAAGTATTAAACAGCATCAATACAGTATAAGAAGTGGCCAGGAATCTAACGCCATCTTCATTCACGTAAGAGATACTAATCATCCCATTGACTGGAAAAATGCTTCTAAATTAAGGTTTAGTAAATCTATTGTTAGCAGAAATATACTGGAATCAAGTGTGATCAAGAATAATGCGGACTTGGTCCTTAATATTAGCCCTGGGTTGTATAAATTAGACTCGTGCATTGTTAGAAATGTGGCGAAGGGCCTACTGTTTTCTTGACCGCATTCTTGCCCCTTAATGGTTTGCCCTGGTTAAATAAATAAATATTATTTTAAGAACTGTTAACATTCTTATGTGTCTATTTTAATTGTAATATTTCTTTCGTGTATAATCTTTGGTTGCTGGGGGTTTATTGGACTTTTCAACTGGGTTGCTTTTGGGAAAACAATTTTTTCCAGACTGTTTGTGGAAATTTTGTAATATTCTGTAAGACGATGGTACCGTTCCCTTTGTTTTCATTAAATTCGTGCCACTTAATTTCCTGCTTTAATTAAATATTAGTGTTAATAACCATAATAATTTTTGTTTTCTGTACTGGTTTTTTGTCTAATTTCATCTATATAGTTCTTTTATATTTAGTAATTTAGCAGCCTACAGATTATGTTATCTATTTGTTATCTATGTTATCTATTTGTTTTCATTAAATTCTTGCCACTTAATTGCCTGCTTTAATTAAATATTAGCGTTAATAACCATTATAAAAATTTTTGTTCTCTGTATTGGTTTTTTTGTCTAATTTCATCTATATAGTTCTTTTATATTTAGTAATTTAGCAGCCTACAGATTGTTATCAATTGAAAAAATCTTTAGAGGGCTTTAAGGCAGCGGTCGGGAACCTATGGCTCGCGAGCCAGATCTGGCTCTTTTGATGACTGCATCTGGCTCGCAGATAAATCTTAGCTGACATTTCTTAACACGATAAGTAATGAGTAATTCCTTCCTTTTTTAGGCTACGGCCACACACGACGATATTTGCCGTCCAAAGTGTACGATAAATATCACGCTCCTAACCACGGCCTTGGCTCCTCCCACTCAGTGATGTAGGATTCTTGTGATTGGCTGTCTTGTGCGTGACGTTACTGATATTCATATACAGTCAGTCGCTTTTCAGCAGTGGTAGTGGGTGGTAGTGCTATTTTATGCAGAGCAAACCCTTTTGACGAAGATGGCGAAAAGAAAAAGGGATGAGGAGTACCGTACATTTCAGGACGAATGGACAGAGGAATTCGCCTTTGTAGAAAGAGCAGGTACTGCAGTGTGTCTAATATGTATTGATAAAATTTCATCGATGAAACGGTCAAATATAAAGCGGCACTTCGACACACGCCATGCTACATTTGCATCGAAATATCCAGCGGGAGACAGCAGGAAGAAGGCATGTCAAGAGCTACTGCGCAGAGTGCAAACCAGTCAACAGCAACTCAGTGTATGGACCCGACAAGGTAACTGGAATTCGGCTAGCTTTGCTGGTTCTTTAGCAATAGTGAGGAACGGAAAGCCATTCACAGATGGCGAGTATGCCAAAACATTCATGCTTGATGTGGCCAATGAACTTTTTGACGACTTTTCAGATAAAGACAAGATAATCAAACGAATAAAAGACATGCCCCTGTCAGCAAAAACTGTTCACGATCGTACCATCATGATGGCAAATCAAGTGGCGGAAACACAAGTGAAGGACATAAATGCAGCGTCATACTTTTCCCTCGCTTTGGATGAGTCAACAGACGTAAGCCATTTATCCCAGTTCAGTGTGATTGCAAGGTATGCCGTCGGTGACACACTGCGTGAGGAAAGTCTTGCTGTTTTGCCAATGAAAGGGACAACAAGAGGGGAGGATTTATTCAAGTCTTTCATGGAGTTCGCTAAAGAGAACAATCTACCGATGGATAAACTTATTTCAGTGTGTACTGATGGTGCTCCGTGTATGGTGGGGAGCAACAAAGGATTTGTAGCGCTTCTTCGTGAACATGAAAATAGACCCATCCTAAGTTTTCATTGCATTCTACATCAGGAGGCGCTTTGTGCTCGAACGTGTGGCGAGCAGTTTGGTGAGGTGATGTCGCTGGTGATTAAGGTGGTCAACTTTATTGTTGCTCGAGCTTTAAATGATCGCCAGTTTAAAACACTGCTGGATGAAGTTGGGAATAATTACCTCGGTCTGCTTATGCACAGCAATGTGCGTTGGTTGTCAAGAGGGAAGGTTCTCAGCCGTGTTGCGGCTTGCCTGAGCGAAATCCGAACTTTCCTTGAAATGAAAGGCGTCAAGCATCCTGAGCTAGCTAACACTGAGTGGCTCCTGAAGTTTTACTACCTCGTGGACATGACTGAACATCTGAATCAACTCAACGTGAAAATGCAAGGCATTGGAAATACAGTCTTATCCCTTCAACAAGCAGTGTGTGCATTTGAAAACAAGCTGAAACTCTTTATCGGGGATATTGAAACAGGTCGTTTACTACACTTTGAAAGACTGGGACAATTTAAAGATGCGTGCACAGCAAATGACCCCGCTCAACATTGTGATCTCCAGCAGCTAGCTGGCTTCACATCTAATCTCCTGCAATCATTCAAAGCACGCTTTGTAGAATTTCGTGAGCGCACTCGTCTTTTTAAGTTCATCACTCATCCACACGAGTGTGCAGTGGACAAAGCCGACCTGAGTTACATCCCTGATGTCTCCATAAGAGATTTTGAGGTAGAAGTTGCTGACCTGAAAGCCTCAGACATGTGGGTGAATAAATTCAAGTCATTGAACGAAGATTTGGAAGGACTTGCGCGTCAGCGAGCAGAGCTGTCGAGTAAACACAAGTGGACAGAAATGAAAAGACTTCAATCCGAAGACCAGCTGATTTTCAAAACTTGGAACGCGCTTCCAGTCGCATACCACACACTGCAGCGTGTGAGTATTGCCGTGTTGACCATGTTTGGCTCTACATATGCATGTGAGCAGTCGTTCTCACATCTGAAAAACATCAAAACCAACCTACGGTCACGTTTAACGGATGGAAGCCTCAATGCCTGCATGAAGCTTAACCTGACCAGCTATCAACCAGACTACAAAGCCATCAGCAAAACCATGCAGCACCAGAAGTCACATTAGTCATATTGGTAAGAAGTATTGAATTTATTATTGGTTAGCTTCAGTATAACGTTATTAAAAAGAATAAATTCAGATAATTATTATACTCTAAATTTTTTGGTCTTACTTAAAAAATGCACGCATTTAGTTGTATTCAGTGTTAAAAAATATTATAGGGCTCTCACGGAAATACATTTAAAAATATTTGACTTTCATGGCTCTCTCAGCCAAAAAGGTTCCCGACTCCTGGCTTTAAGGCCTTTAATTTGAGGTGCCGATTGTGAATTTTTTGCTTGTCTATTTAACTCATTTACTTTGTATTCTCCGTCTATTTTCTGTTGTTCCTTGATAATGTGAATATATCACGAAAGCGCTCGGACTTCGTGTTTCCTTTTCCCTGTGGTTGTTTCCTTATATATATATATATATATATATATATACACACACACACACACACACACACATATATATATATATATATATATATATATATATATATATACTGTGTGTGTGTGTGTTTGTGTATATATATATAAACAGAAAACTGTAATAATACTGACAACTGACAAATGACTACTGACAATACTCACTACTTTGGGGCGTGTCGTCTGGCAGAGCGTGATGCTTTCCAAAACTGACTTTTTGTCAGGAGCAACTCCTGCAGAGAAGCAAGCACCCCTCTCCGGGTAGACGCGAGGAAAAGGATAACTTTACTTTGATAGAGTATTCCTGGAATACAGGAAAGTTTCCTGTATTCTAGGTAGGGGCACTGTTGAAGTTTGGTTACTTGCAGCTTCTAAGTATTATCTACGTCCACGTGTTTATTGCGGTTTCTCTCTCTCTCTCTCTATATATATATATATATATATATGTGTATGTGTGTATGTAGGGGATGATGATGATGATGTCTGTACGTTTACACACGCTTAAACTACTGATATAATCTGCGCCAAATTTGGTATACACAATAAGGGAGAATCAGGGAAGGTTTCAGTAACACACCAGCTCATCCTGTCCCCCCCCCCGACTAGGATTGGAGAGGGATCCCTAAACGGCTAGGGTATTCTGCACGAAATTTAGTATACACATTAAGGGAGAACCAAGGAAGGTTTTGGTAACAAACCTGCCCCTCCCAGTTCCCTACCCCTGGGCTGTGTTTCGGGTTTTTTTTTGTTGCGCAATGCGCAGCGGTCATTCTAGTATATATATATATATATATATATATGTAATATATTTTCTGCCCAGTGTGACGGTTACACGTGTTTCGTTTGAAGTCCGAATAAAAGTGATATTACAATAAAAATCCTGCAGTTAATCCTTTTTAAGTAGTGCCAATATTTTAGTGAATATTCAGTGTACACAGTCGTGTCTCTTTAAGTGGTGAAATAGCGGTGTATGTTGAAATAAAGCAAATAAAATCAAAGCAACTTAATCTACACAGCGTTTTTTCTCCGAGTGTTTTCTCTCCGAGAAAATCTAACTACCCATCGAAAGGCAATATCCCTCAGTTATTCCCCGCGGTACACTCCCGGAAACCATTCAGTGAGAATCTACAGCGTGCCACAGCCCCCATCCCCCACCCCCTGGAATAACGGAAAAAACTTTCCCTTTCAAACGGCAAATCAAGCACCTCACTTAATTAATTACCCTTTTGAGTTAATATTTCGTGCACAATCATTTATATACCATTAGGAACATGGCAATGTCAAATAAATTCATACAACCCTGTGGATACTGTAAAAAAGAAACAGATGAATCAATGACAATCCGCTGCGATTTTTGCCAGACCTTAGTCGAATTTCAATGCCTAAGATGGAGCGACGAAGAAATCTCTCTCATAAGAGGCGCTAAACAATTGAACTGAATCAATTTATTCTGCAAAAGATGCATAATCGAAATAAACTCGTTTACAGTCTTTAAAGCAGAACGAGACTATGAGGAAAAGGCAAAAGAGGAATTTATGAATAGCGACCAGAGAAAAAAATAGAAGGAACGAAGATAGTACAAGAGGAAACTGCGACAAATGAGCAGGGAAAAAAAACAGAAAAAGAGAGTAAACGGGAAGCAAAAATAAAAGAAGCACTAACAGAGGAAACAGAAGCACAAAACCAAATCCAAAGATTTCAAACAAAGGACATTAGCAGCAATAGGAAAGAACAAGTAGACAATAAAGAAATCAAACTGAAACCACCAAAAACAAAGGCCCTCAAGTAAAAATGGGGAAGAAACTATATGTAAATACTATGTGAAAGGAATTTGCAGATATAAGGGAGGACAATGTATTTACGAACACCCTCCCTTGTGCAACTACTTCTACAATAATGGTCACTGCAAATTCGGTGGAAAGTGCAAATTCTACCATCCGGACATTTGCAAAACCGACGCGACACATGGAACCTATCGTACCTACAAAATTAGTCAAAGACGCTAATATTTAGCGAGCTTTCATCCAAAAATGTTACTTGGGCAGGTGTTTAGATTGGTATTTAGTTATTAATCGATAATCATGCCAAAAATTTACCAATGTTATATCATAGAAAACTACGTTATGCTAGGAAGCATTATAGACATAGCTTTAATATGTATATTATGGCGTTATTTTAAGCCGAAATGAGTGACAAATTTATTTGTTATCGATTTCCAATATCTAGAAAGTATGATGAATTAGGTTCATGAAAGTTTTTCAAAGAAAAAAAAGAGGAATAATAAAGGCAAAAATTAAGATTTGTACTGTTTTTATTAAAAACAAGAAATAAGAAGAATGAAGGTGGCGGTTGGGATTTGGAAAAAAGAAAAATAGAATCTTTTTAAAAATAAAAAAGAGAGCAAAAGAACACAGGTAAATATAGTATGTGTTGTAGAAAATCAATTTTGATAGTTAAATATGAACTAGAGTTTAAAATAAAAAATATTCTTTTCTTGGTTGTGATAGTTTTTAAAACTCACGTAAAACGCTACATTTGATAGTCGATTGAGTTGGCACATTTTGCCTCCCGCTTTTTGGCGGTATAATCGTTTTGCCTGCAGAAGGCAGCGTCGGGCTATACCCGCCAATTTTTTAGGAGGGAAAATCCTAAGTAAAATTTCCCCTCTTTAAATCATTAATTTAATGAGGCATAAGTTATCTAAATTATAATTATATTTATTATTTTTTTATGTTTTGATAAATATATAAGGAGATTAATGTTTTGAAAAAACTAACTCTGATTTTGACTTTCTTTCTGAGCATTCACTTGTAGAAAAGAAACATCCGAGTTGAAAAAGGCTGCGACTGATTTGACATTGAAATATAGACAGGACTTAGATGTCCACGAAATTTCAGCAGAAATTCAGTTTCAAACTACAAGCTTTGGCATTACTTCTAGATGCGACATCAGCCTCTCCTTATGATCTTCAATTATTATATGAATATTCTTTCTCGGAATCATACCCAAACATAGAAGTTGCCTTACGCATTTTTCTTACTTTGCCAATAACAGTAGCTTCTTGTGAACGAAGTTTCAGTAAGTTAAAACTAACAAAATATTTATGAGATCATCAATATGCCAAAAACATCTTTTTAATTTGGCCATTATAGCTATAGAAAATGGAAATGCAAGAAAGCTAAATTATGACACGCTTATAGATGAATTTGCATCAGTTAAGGTACAAAGAATGAATTTGTAACTTAATTTCTAGATTTTATTTTATATGAAAGAAAGTAAGAAAGATTGTACAGAATATACAGAATATCTCATTTCTTAATAAAAAAAAAATTTGTCAACAAATTTCTTCAATGAGTATAACCTAGTACTTTTATTTATAGCCTAACATTATATATAATGAATTTTATAAACCTCGTCTTCCTGACCCACTGCCCCGGGCGCACAAACACCTAGTTACGGCACTGTATACAGCACATGCAGCTGACACAGCTGGGAACCCTTGAACCGGACCGCTTCGTCGCAAGAAAACTACCAGAACAGGTAGGCGGGAACGAATCCATCTCCGAGGACCAAAAGGCTACAAAACAAGCGGAACCAAAGGACAACGAACTTAAAATGCACAAGGTGCAATGCAAAACAAAGAACATAAACATTATCCTGGCAAACGTTCAAGGAATAGAACCGAACAACGCACTAAACAAAGTTTCATACCTGACAGGTTTCATGGACGAAACAAGGGCGAACATCGCATGTCTCATAGAAGCACATCTTAAAGAGTGCCAAGGAAACTGCGATAACTGCGAACACTGTATCGATAAGAAAGAATTGCATATCGATGGATTCAACTTACTAAGAGCGGATAGAACAGCGAGACGTAAAGGTGACTGTTATTTACGTACGTGAGAGGCATATGAGAGACTGTAATAAGTAAATCCAACAGCATCGTGGAAACCCTTGCAGTGAAAATAGAGAAAATACTCTGCGGCGATTTTAATTTCCCATTTATAAAATACAAAGAGGTGGGTAGAAATATATTTATACAGCAAGATAAAGGGGGCACAAGAGAGGACCAGGAGCAAGCGAAAATGCTGATGGCTCTCACAAACGAGTTTATGCTGACACAGGAGATAACAGAAAATACCAGGAAAAATAACTGCTTAAATCTGGTATTCACAAATAACACGAACGTGATTGCCGATATAAAAATAACTCCCAACTATTATCTCAGACCACAATATAATCGAGTTATCAACAAATATGCTGGTAACTTTAAAAGACAATACATATACGGAAGAAAGAAGCAAATTTGGGGCTTTTAACCTAAACTCCAAGACCACAAATTGGTAAGAAATCAAACCACACATGGCCTAAATAGAGTGGAGAACAGTTCTAGAGAATAAAACAACAGAGGAAATGCTAACAACCTTGGAAGAAAAGACGTTGAAAATTTTAGAAAAATATGCACCGAAAGCGCAGCCAAAAGGAAAGAGTTACTGGGTAGAAAGGCAAACGAGAAGAATATTCTGCAAAAGAAAGAAAGTAGCGGCTAAGTTAGCTAATTGCGGAGACAACAATGCCAGGAAAGTAATACAAGAAAAAATGGAGAGTATCGATAGGGAAATACAAACCACAATTAAGGGCCATACAGAGACGGAAGAGGAAAAGGCGGTAGAAGCAATAAAGGAACATCCAAAATACTTCTATAGCTATGCGAAAAGGAAAACAAAAACGCGCGCTAACATCGGGCCCTTAAGGAAAGGAAATAAAGAACTAACAGACGATCGAAAAGAAATATCTGAAACATTGAGAACCCAGTATGAATCGGTCTTCAGTGCCCCCAAAAGTGACAAAGCGATACCTGACATAGATACATTCTTCGAAGAGAAATTGCAAAGAGAATGTATAACAGACTTGAAGATGTAGCGAGAGCTATAGGACAAATGAAATCACATTCAGCTGCAGGTCTGGACAAGCGGAACACACTACTGATTAAAAACGGTAAAAATGAAATAGCTACACCCTTATACTGGATATGGAGAAAATTCCTCGACACTGGGGGGGAAATATCGAGCATCTTGAAAAGAGCAAACATTGTCCCTCTCTATAAAGGAGGGGATAGATCTCAAGCAAAGTACTATAGACCAGTGTCATTGACGTCCCACCTCACCAAAATATTTGAGAGAATAGTCAGAGAGAAAATCTATGACTTCTTGGAGACACTAGAAAGATTCAACGAAAATCAGCACGGACTCCGATCAGGAAGATCATGCCTATCACAACTTATAGAGCACTATAACAATATTCTAGATGCACTTGAAGGCAATAGAAACTATGATGTCATATACACGGATTTTTCTAAAGCTTTCGACAAATGCGATCATGGTATAATAGCACATAAAATGAAACATTTGGGGATAACAGGCAAAGTGGGAAAATGGATCTACAACTTCCTCAGAGAACGTCTACAGGTCATCAAAATTCAAGGTGTATCATCATCAGAATCAGAAGTATGCAGCTCAGTACCACAAAGTACAGTACTGGCGCCACTCCTATTCATTATCATGCTAACAGGCATAGACAGTGAAGTAAACAGCAAAAGTATAGTAACATCCTTTGCGGACGATAAAAAGATCAGCAGAAAATTCAGCGATGCAAATAAAGTGGAGACCTTGCAAAGTGACACAAACAAAATATACAAATGCTAAGAAGAAAACAATATGACATTTAACACCGAGAAATTTCAGCTCTTGAGATATGGTAGAAATGAGGAAATTAAACAGACTACATATCATGCACCAAATAGACAGGAAATTTAGAGAAGCACGAAAGCGGTCGACTAGGGAGTAATAATGACCGATAATCCCAAATTTGAGACACAAAATCAGAGAACAATAAACAAATCAAAAAGAGGCGCGGGACAGGTACTAAGAACGTTCAAAAGGAGGGACAAGACAATAATGAATCCCCTGCTGAGAACACTGAGCACATCAAAACTTGAATACTGCTCAGTTTTTACGTCCCCATATAAAAAAGAAGAAATTAATAAACTAGAAGAAGCATAGAGACATTTCAAAGCCAAGATTGATGGCTGCAAAGAACTCAACTACTGAGAAAGACTACGTAAACTAAATCTTTACTACCTGGAAAGAAGAAAAAAGAGGTATACTATAATCTACATATGGAATATGATCGAAAAACTGGTACCAAACCTCAAACAAAACCCAATTACCATTCACTCTATCTAACTGATATTCGACGAATTACTAGTAAAAGATATACTTTCGAACAAGATGGAGCCCCTGCTCACAGAGCACGCCAAACTGTCACAATGAGTGTCACATTCCTTGAGAACGAAACACAGGATTTTATCGAACCTAATATGTGGCCGGCTAGGAGCCCCGATCTTTCACCACTAGATTATGGTGCTTGGAAAGCCCTGAAGTCCAAAGTTTGCATCCCTGGTACCAATATAAGAGGCATAGATCAACTACGCGAAAGAATTCTGCTCGGCTGGGAGAAGGTGTCTGAACGATATATAAATAGGTGTATTGATCAGTGGCGTCCACGTTTGGAGGCCTGCGTTGAACAGGAATTCTCAATTGAAAGGAACAACATGCTAAGGTAAGCATCTATGGAGTTTGGGAGCTCTAGTCCCCTTACTTTTTTTAATATGACAGTTTACCTCTAAGGGGTCACTTTTTTTACCCACCCTGTATATATATATATATATATATACATATATATATATATATACACCTATATAAGGAGAGGAGATAGTGCCAGACAGCGCTATTATTTAATTCGTCCCTTGTGTGTATATATATATATACATATATATATATACTCAGGTAGGGTGATTCAAAAAAATCAAAGTTTTTTTTTTTAATTGTTCAACCTGTATTTTTGTTCCCTATGACAAAAAAGTAGTGTATGCCAAATTTGGTGAATTTTAAATAAAATTTACTATGTGCTACCAGGCGTCAAAGTTTCCCTTTTTTTCAATTTGTTTGTTTTTACAACTTATGATTTTATGTTTAATTGTTTATATTTCAGAATTTTCAATTAATGGGTTATATACTAGTTGGCTTTTAATTGTTTTTTGGAACTCGTAATTTTGATACCAATCAATCGATTATGGAAGCTAGGCATAACTCACCATCACCTAGTTGCTCAGTTGGGAGAAGTTCTACAAGAAAAGAAACTGAAGTATGGCTAATTGGGCAGCCCTCTGCAGTACTAAAAACATCCGTATTACCATCAGAGAAGGAAATGATGGCCCTCTTCATGCACTACAGAAATATTAAAAAGCGAGGCATTAGCGAATCATGCAGCTCCACTGCGGATGATGTGCTAGCAGTTTGGAAAAAAGCAGGAATACCAGCAAAACAAAGAATACATGTAGTAGATAAAATTCAAGGAATACTGAAGGAATGGCAGCTGCTTAAGAAAAACAAAGCAAACAAATTGAAAAGATCACAAAATTTAAATAATAAAGAAGAAAAATGGAAAGATAAACTGGAAAACTTATTTGAGATTGCTCATGAGAATGCTATGCAGCTTATAAAAATAGAAGATGGTAAGAAATTCTTGAAAATGCAACGTGGGAAAGGACGTCATGGAAAAATGGGTACCATTGATAAGGCTGTTGCTAAAAAAGAGCAAAGAGCAGCAGAAAAGCAACAACGTTATGAAAAGAGGAAAGCAGAAGAAGAGATCAAAAGAAAAAAGAATGAAGAGGCTGTCATACTCACCAGTACATCATCAGAATCAGAATCAGAGGAGAGTAAATGTGATGAATCTGGTTTCTGTGCTGCACAACCTTCAACATGGAAAAGTAAGGTTGGCAAACGTAGAAAATTGTTTGATGATAAATTATTAGGAAGTCTTAATGTTACAAAATTGAGTGACAGAAATGCGTCTCTAGTTTTAATGCCAACAATGCAAAGTCTAGGAAAAAATCCAGAAGAGTGCAATGTTAGCTACTCTTCTATTCGTGGAGAGAGGATAAAATATAGAAAGAAAACTGTAGAGAACCTGAAAGAATTCAAGCCAGAGGTGCCCCTAACAATTCACTGGGATGGAAAATTAATTGAAGATATTACAGGAATGCATATTGTTAACCGTCTGCCCGTATTGGTTTCAGGAGAAGGCGTTGATCAACTTCTTGGTGTGCCTAAACTTGATTCAGGTACTGGTCTCCTGACAGAAAATGCTGTGTATCAGACATCGCTTGAATGGGGCATCTGCGAACAAATAAAATGCATGCGTTTCGATACAACGGCAGCCAATACTGGTCCTAGAAATGGTGCAGCTATTCTTCTAGAACAAAAATTCGTCAACGATTTATTGTGGCTGGCATGTCGACACCACATATTTGAAATTATGCTGGAAGCTGTTGTTTCAAAGTCTTTACCACCATCTTCTGCCCAGATATAGTCCTTTTTAAGAAGTTCAGAGAAAAATGGTCAAGCATTAATAAGGAGGACTACGAAACAGCATTATCAGATCCAGATATCTATGAAAATATTCATGACATCAAAGATGACATAATTACATTTGCGGCAAATCAACTAGATACATTCCAACCAAGAGACGATTACCTAGAACTATTGCAGTTAACAATTATTTTTTTGGGAGGTGAACCAAAAGGTGGAATCAAATTCAAACATCCAGCGGGACTTCATCGGGCTAGGTGGATGGCCAAAATTATATATTCATTACAAATTTTTATGTTCAAATCTCAGTTCAAAATTTCAGTAAAAGACAGAAAAGGACTAAAAGACATATGTCTATTTGCTACTCGGTTATATGTAAGGCATGGTTTACAGCTCCTGTGCCATCTTGCGCTCCTCGTCTTGATCTGGAATTATTACAGAATCTTGTAGTGTACAAACAAATAAGTGACACAATTGCATCTGTTGCTATTAAAAAACTGTTAGGTCACCTCTGGTACCTATCAGAAGAACTGGTAGCGTTGGCCTTTTATGATGATGAAGTGCCTACTGAAACAAAAAACACAATGGTAAAGGCCTTGCAAAATACAATAGAAACTCTTCCTGCAAAACGGGCTTTTCTAGATCCTGCACTTATTCCAACGAAGAAATTAGAAGATTTTGTCACATCAAATACTCAAAGATTCTTTACAATAACAGAATTTAGTTCAAAATTTTTACTTAAAGATGCTAAAGAATGGCATAATGATGAAGAGTATAACTCCGCTAAGAAATCTATCAAACAGTGGAAAGTCGTGAATGATATAGCGGAAAGAGGAGTAAAATTAATGGATGAATATAATAAAATACTAACACATGACGAAGATCAAAAACATTTCTTGCTACAAGTAGTGAAAAACTACAGGGCTGTTTACCCTGATAGAAAAAAAGAAACATTGATGAAGTAAGGACAGCTAATGTCTCAAATATCATGCTAGTTTAATTATGCATGCTTGTGGTTATGGTAGGAGTCGTAGGACCTACGGGGAGCTTTCCACATTAAAAAAAAGCAATGCGCCTTGTACTGTACTTCCTGGGTGGTGTAGAAAACTGTACAACAATATTGGAAAAATTTTACAATTTGAGTCGTTCTGTCAATTTTTAATTGCTGGTAGCAACCCCTAAAAATTTAAAATTTGCTAAAATATTTTAGGATAGTTGTTTTTATGCTGAAATGAACCATTTAAAGGGTTGAACACATTATATATAAATATATATATATATATATATATATATATATATATATGTATATGTATATATATATATATATATATATATATAATACACCGGGCGAACCAAAAGTAGGTGGACAGTAGGTTGAATAGGGTTTGTGTTATATTATATTATAACTATGGTGTTCATTATAACTATGGTGTTTGTGTTATATTATATTATACGAATTCTGAAATCTATTGGGTTGAAAGCTTATCGTCCATGGCTAATTCATGGCTTATTGGAGGATGACCCAGACAGGCGGCTACAATTTAGTGAGATCATGCTGAACGAAATTGAAGGAAATCCAATAATTTTAGATAACATTGTGTGGACCGATGAGGCTTCTTTCAAATTATTAGTTCATGTTAACCGACATAATTGTGTTTACTGGTATAGTGAGAACATGCATTTAACATTAGAGCAGCAACTAAACCAGCCTGGTGTCACTGTTTGGGGTGGTATTTCAAGTTCTGGTGTTTTAGGACCAATTTTTGTTGATGGAACAGTCACAGGTGATAAGTATCTCGAAATTCTAATGAATGAAGTTGTTCCACACTTACAACAACAGCCTAATTCACATGACCTCTATTTCCAACAAGATGGGGCCCCTCCACATTATTCAAGAGCAGTCCGTGAGTATCTTGATGAAACATTTCCCGAGAAATGGATCGGCCGAAGAGGTCCAATTGAATGGCCTGCACGTTCACCTGACTTTACCCCAATGGATTTTTTATTTTGGGGAGTACTCAAGGACAAAGTTTATAGTCGAAAACCACGAAGTGTTGGTGATTTGAAAAATTACATCAGAGATGCATTTCAAGAAATTAATGCACAAAGAACTTGTGCAAAAATGTTTGTCGAAGTGTGAAAGGTAGACTTCAAAGCTGTGTAAATTGTGATGGACAGCAATTTGAGCACCTGCGTTGATAAAATTTTCAGTGCTTTTGTATTGTATTGGTATAAGTTAATTTTTTTTTTATTTTGTATTATAGTATACAAAAAAATTAAATATAATTGTATATGTATTCTCAAAATAAACGTTATCATTTACTGTCCACCTACTTTTGGTTCACCCAGTATATATATGTCGCGCGTGTACACGGGCCACTTTCCGCTGGCGACTTTTAAGATGAATGCACTTTGGACAATCCAACGAAGGTGGTCCTTGTTCGTTAAGCTCGGCCTTAGCTGTAGAGCATCCGAGTAACAATAATGTGACACAGTTTCTACCAAGATTTTTTCCGAAGGGGTGAATGGAAACACTTCAGTTCTCAATGGGAGTTTTCGTTCACTCAAATGATTTTTTATTATACAAAGTAGATACAGAACGAGGAGCTGAAGGAGGGAAATGAATTTACAGCCTCTTACGATAACCACTGAAAGTCAGACGTTTACAGGGGGAGAGGTTCGACCTCTTTTTCACAAAAAAAGCTCAGGCAGGAATTTAAAGGGAAAGAGGTGCAACCTCTTGTAACAATGGCCCAGGCAGGAATTTAAAGGGAGGAAGGTCGTCCTCCGCGAGTAAGGGGTAAGGCAGGAATGATTTAATTCACAATACAAGAAATAAATAAGTCTAAATTTTGGGGGAGTGCAGTTGAAAGTTAAGCTCCCACTTTAACTGGAGAGCTAAAGAATTCTAATGTTAAGCATTATAATTTAAGCATACAACGAAATTTAGAAAGATAAAAAATTTAACCAAAAAAAATACTATTTTTTGTAAGGTATACACTTTTGGATGGCGACATAATGTCGTGGTGGCGATGTGTACCGAGTACATTAAGTACACTAATAACATCATATTAAATTATTGCTGTTAATTACAATTTTAGCAGATTGTTAATTGACATATCTGATACTGAAATAATCTAAATAGGTGTACAATTTATATAATACTATTTTTTGTAAGGTATACACTTTTGGATGGCGACATAATGTCGTGGTGGCGATGTGTACCGAGTACATTAAGTACACTAATAACATCATATTAAATTATTGCTGTTAATTACAATTTTAGCAGATTGTTAATTGACATATCTGATACTGAAATAATCTAAATAGGTGTACAATTTATATAATGAAGGAGAGTTCTCCGTTGTTCTATAATTTAAAGAGGATTAACAACAATGTTATATATTTATAGTTAACAATAATTACGCCAAATTATGTAAAATATTATTAGAAGAATGGTTGGTTATCATAGTTTGAAAGCCTAAAAGCCAGCTATGATGAAAACGGGGGAAAAATATAGTGTACTTTCCTTTGAAAGTACACGGACATTTATGATAACGTAACACATAAGTAACAGAATTTAAATAACAATTAGGTAGAACTAGTAAGTACAAGTAATGAGAACGTGGATGACTATGTGACGTAAGCAGATAACAAACCAGTGGCCTGGCATGGAAACAATACAGTATTTTATAATAACATAGCATAACATAGCATCTTAACGTTATAAATTGGTAGTAGAAGCAAGAGAGAAGAGTTCGAATTGAGAGGCTCGCTTTTGGCGACGTCATCGGAATTCGAACATTCATATCAGCATTAACGAATATCTTGCGGGAGGTGAAATAATTAAAAAAGTAAAAAGCATACATGTGGACGTATTTACATGTACGTAATCATGATCATCAAAGGACATGTACGACTGCACAAAGTATTGTACACATATCGGTTGTCACACAATAGGTTGGTTGCGTAATATAGACACGAGTACACATGGACTGATAGGTTGATAGGGCATAAGTAGACAATAGGTAGATGAATGAATAAGTAATAAAATTGATAAAGGATAGCGGTCAAGAAAGAACATGGATGTATGAATGAGTATGGTCGAATAATATTTATATTGTATAACACCAGACAGGGCACAACACATAAATAATGACTTATAAGGAGTGAAGTTTTTATTATCATTAAAGAATTTACCATACATTGAATACGAAAGATATCCACATACTAAACACGTGATTCAGTATTCAAGGTATGAAAACGTGAAGGAAATTAAGTTACTTTATTATGTCATAGTGATTTACTTTGTACATACAGTGTAAGTCATTATTGGGAGAAATTAAAGGAGGAATTAGAGAGAGACAGTTAAGGGACATTCGCTTCTCACAGCGAACTTCTAATGGCACAAACATGGATACTGCTCAACCATAGAAATGGTAGGTCGCATGGTTGTGTCACTGCTCCCTCCTATGCAAAAGGATGTGATGGTGGGGTAAAAGTTTACTTACAGTATATTAAAAAATAAAACAGTGACAATTTCGGGATGGACTAATCAATGCAATTTAGTGGGAAGAGTGATAATTATATTAATGAAATAAAAAGAAATCAAGGGAAAAATTTTATAATTACAACAGGTGAATTAAAAAGGTTGAGGTCTGATTACTAGGATTGTAGCGGAAACACTAGATCAACAAGGCACGATAACGTCCGAAGTTATCACCTTTAAAAAAAATTATAAGTATGATCAATTGTGGCAATCATACTACATAAACAATCTTATAAACTAATGAACCATCTAAGTTATTACTGGCATTTCGACCTAACTATTTCAGTTAAAGTTCCAATTAAAGGATCGAATCTAATTTAAGTTAAATTTTTTTTTAAGTTTGCCCAACGTTATAGTAACAAGATTACCTACTGAACCGTAATAAATTCGGAAGGATTACCTGGATTAAGATTATTTTAGGGGAAAAAGATACATACATAATAAATAATAGGTAAAAGAAAAATTCAAATTTTAAGGTCCAGGAATTTTCAATTCATATAACTATTTAAAGTGGAATTTAATCCGTCAAAACTGACAGAGATAAGAATTTCCGAAGTTATCATGATCGTACAGTTAATAAACTAATCTTATTCACTATGGTAGGTAAAAAATCGAAGTAAATTTTATTGGTGGATGGAGTCTTCAACGGTGGGAGAACGGTCGCAGAATGTAAACTTATTGCAAGTGCAAATAAGTTGGTATAATCCAAAAATTTATTTAAGGAAAAGTAAAATTAATTTAGTGGAAACATTAAAATTTATTTAGTTACAGTTTTAGATACATAGATGTTGTTAACCATTAATAATATACAGGGAGAAGAAAGATAGAATTTCGTAATGGACGATGTATAGACCTGGGGTCACGTGTGTATTGATGTGCACTAGGTACGGAGTGCAAGTGGTTGGTGATTTGCTCAAAATTTGGAAAAGGAATTTATATTAGGTCATCCCATAAGTAATGCGGCATTTGAAAAAAAAAAAATTTCCATGTTTATCATTATTTTACGGATAGAAATAATCGAAAGCAGGTTTATTTTTATACTAGCCTAGTCTACTAAACTCGAAGCCTAGGTACCTGTATGGCTTAGCCTAACCCAAGGCTTACATTTTGACATACCTAGTCGTCATTTTCTGAGCTTTTAATTTTGTATTATTATTGTTAATTTAATGTGCCCTTATCGTTAAATGATGAATATTATGGAAGTGTCAAAAGAGCACATTCGCAACGTTATGCTTTGGGAGTTTAGAAAAGGCAACAATGCTAAGTTAACAGCAGAAGGTTTGTGTCAAGTATACGGTGAAGGAACAATTAGTGTGAGCCAGTGCCAAAGATGGTTTCAGAATTTTCGCTCGGGAAACGTTAGTCTCAAAGATGAACCCCTTTCAGGACGACCAGTGGAATTTTATCAAGATCTTTTAAAAATAACAGTGGAAGAAAATCCGATTGTAACTGTTGAAGAATTGGCTGAAAAACTGCATTCAACTCATTCCACTGTGCATCGTCATTTAAAGGAGATAGGCAAGGTTTCATGATTGGGGCAATGGGTTCCTCACGACCTGTCAGAGGTACACTTGCAACAAAGAATCAACATTTGTTCATCTCTCCTTTCTCGGCTAAAAAGTGAACCATTTTTGAGTAGGATTGTTACAGGAGACGAAAAGTGGGTTCTGTACAACAATATTAAACGTTCTAGACAATGGATTAGTCCTGGGGAAAAACCAATACCACAGCCGAAACAGGGGCTTCATCCACGGAAGATTCTCTTGTGCGTTTGGTGGGATATGAATGGCATAATCCATTTTGAACTTCTTAACCCAAATCAGACTATCACCAAAGAGGTTTACTGTGCTCAGTTGGACCGTTTAAATGCAGCACTTGAAGAAAAAAGGCCAGCATTAATCAATAGAAGAAGAGTGCTCTTTCATCAAGACAACGCACGACCTCATATCGCAAGAGATACCATACAAAAGCTTAATAATTTCGATTGGGAACTAATGAGCCATCCTCCATACTCACCCGACTTAGCCCCATCAGACTACTATCTTTTTAGGAGTTTAGCGAATCACCTGAAGGGAATGAAGATGTCAACAACAGAAGTCGAAACAACCTTAAAGAACTTTTTTAAATCAAAGTCAAACGATTTTTACAAACATGGTATTGAAAAGTTAGTAGAAAGATGGAGACTAGTGGTAGAAACTGGTGGAAATTATATTACTTATTAAATTAATAAATAAATATTTATTTAAATATAAATAACTTCAAAGAGTTGTTTGATTTCTATCCGTAAAATAATGATAAAAATGGAAAAAAAAAATTAAAAAATGCCGCATTACTTATGGGATGACCTAATAGTTGAAGTTATATGTACAGTAATTGCGTAGACGTATGTATAAATATGGGTAATAAGCGCGGATAGCTGAGTGGGTATGTACAGTAGTGTGTAGAATATGAAAGTAATTGGTTCATCCCGTGAAGAACTAAATCTTTAGTGGTCAGTGGTGAATTATGAAATTTTGAAGGACGGATTAGGTTAGAGGTTGGTTAAAATAACTTAAATAAGGCAACAGGCAAGATTATATACTGTAAGCAGCAATTAAAATTAAATGAATTCAAATAATCCATAGTAAATATGAAACAGTTACCTATGCAATTAAATATAATTTATTGGGGTAGCCAATGATTTTCGAATAAGGTTTGTATGATAAAAATAGGATATGAAGTGATTTTCCTTTTCAATAGTATGCCAATGATTACAAGAGTGTTTCAGAGTGTAGGTGAGTGGAATTGGGTGAAAGTGTAATCAGTGTCCGTAGATTTTTTGTAGTATTTAAGCGTACGAGTTTCAATGAAAAGTAACTTGAGGTACGGAAGGAAAGTGAATTCGAATGTGTGTCAAAATTGGCTATACTTTTGGTTGGTACCTTAACAAATGGTATAATAACAATTTAATGACAATTACTCAAGATTAATTGAATAAAAAAAAATCAAGCATAAAAAGTTGAAAATAGAATTCAATTATGAACTATACTGAACTGAACAGATGGTTATAGGTTCAGTATAATTAAGAATAAATTAAGAATAATAACAAAAACCAACTTAACCTAAATTTAGGGTATATTCGGTCATACTGGTAAATTTCACGAACATACGGAGCAAGATAAATTAGGCGCGTGGTCAGGTTGTCATGCGATCGGGTATGTTGGTCATGCGGTTAAAGGGACTCGCAACATGCCGGGAAGCAGTGGACTGACCATGCGATCCTTGCTCACACAAAGAGAAGGTGGTGTATCGGGATTAAGAAGAATGGCTTTTACTGGTTTCAGAATAGGGTCCAGGAAGAGCCAAAGGGAAAGATCCGCAAAATAGGAGGCAACAAGGGCGAAAACATGAATTTGCGGAAGAAAAATGAGAATGACGGATAGAACGATCATATTATGGTACTGAGGGATATTCCGCGCTTGCCCCTCCGTGCGTACAACTTCCGATGGTGGAGTAGGTTCGGGTTCGCTCCCGGCACCTATGGGCTTAGCCTCGGAATTGGGTGGAAAACCCTCTACCTTTGAAAACAGAATCAAGTCATCTTCCTTAAATAGGGATTCAATCGAAATGACCAAATCGGAACTCAAAGGAGATGATTCTTCAAATTATTTGGAATAGCCGAAACACTGGGAACTTCAAGTTCCGGCCTAACTGTAACTGAAGGGAGTGACTCGCTATCGATGGAGTCACAGGGGTCTACTGTGAAGACATTCGAGTCTTCATACTCAAAATTACCAAAAGTATGTTGCTTCCTAGTTCCTCGTTCGGCGTAACTGGAACGGAACGATTGACGATTAATGAAAAATCTTCTCCATCTAGTAGCAGTTCCTTTTTGTTTTGAACTGGTTCCAGGGAGTCATTTGGGCTCTCTGAAACAATTCTTTCACCCTCAGTCGAAAAGAGCGAAGAGTAGGGGTGACAAACATACTCGAAAGGTGGGTTCTCTCCTCGAATTAGGCCTGCTTCTCTATCGGCCACATAAAAATCGTGCGTAATAAAGAAATTCTACCCCAGGAGTAAATCTCCATCCCAGTATACTCCAGATACGACCACAAATGGGGTCAGATAAGGGACTGAATCAAACTCGATAGAAAGAATAATTTCTCCGGTACTGTATTCTTCCCAACCATCATCAATGCAGGTCAGACGAGAATGAAAATCGAATTTTCCCGTAGCCCTCTTGAGTAACTTCTTGTATACGTGTTGTTAAATGTAATTCGCCTGACAACAGTCTTCAACAAGATCCAAAACTGCTTGTTTGTTGCCAGAAGTTTTCATGAAAATTTGTGAGCTCTCGTCAAAAAGCACCATTTCATGAGCCCAAGAAGGCGTCTCCGAAACATGGGAACATGCTTCTTCTGCGTTATCGATGGTTTCGCGCGAGGTTGGGGTATTGGGAGAAAAAAAATTTGGAACATTCCAATCTGGGGAATTGGATGACCAACTGGGGAGACATGATGTCTGAAATTGACAATACGTCTTTACGTGAGCACTTTGCTCTTTAGGAAAAGATTGCTTGCCACACTGCTCAGAACGCAAATTTACGGAGTTTAACAAGAAGTCATTGGAACATGATCGATTCGTTACTAGACTGTTACTGTCCTCGTAAACATCACAATGATTATCAAAATCATTACCAACATTCGTAAAAACTGACTCGCCTACAGGACCTTGCGGGGCATCTTCCCCAACTGCTACTGAAGCAGAAAAAGCATCATCTGAAACAAGATGACGGTCATCATGACCAAAAAATTTAAAAAGAGGGTCATCTTTATGACCCCTTAAACGAGGCGGCATGGCCGATTGGCCGTTGGCCGAAGTAAACTCAAAACAATTAGGGTCCGTCCAGTGGAGAAAAGTTATCAGAAACATGGTCATCCTGACCATTTAAAACAATATTAGTAATAAGATTCGCATCTTCCTTAGGACATACATGGATATCTGATCCACCTGAATCAAAAACAACATCAGTTACAAAATTCGCGTCCTCTTTGGGACATGTATGGATATATGATCCATCTAAACCAAAAACAAGGTCTTCTTGACCAAAGTTCACTGGATGAACTATATCAATTGAACTAACCGAACCAGTTGAATCAATGTCCGAATGACTAAAATTACTGACAATTTGAGGAACAGTGTCTAAGTCATCGTACAAGTCATGGCCATCGGGACCAACATGGTTGTCCTGACCATGGTGAAAATAAAATAAATTCTGATTTCCAACATCAGGTACAGAGCAATCATCCAAGTAGTCTGAATTCACATCTAATAAAGGATTGGTCACATCTCCATCTACAATTATAGGCCCATTAGCTTAACGTCAATTGTCAGTAAACTTTTGGAATCCGTAGTTAGGGATCGTATCATCGATCACTTAGAAAGTAGAGATTTGATTAATAGTAGTCAGCATGGGTTTCGACGCCATAGGTCTTGTTTAACTAATTTGTTAGAATTTTATAATGAAATAGTGCGCGAATACGATAGGCATAGAGCAGCTGACGTTATTTATTTAGATTTTAAAAAGGCGTTCGATACAGTTCCGCATAGGAGACTAATTGCGAAGGTCAAAGCGCACGGTATACGCGGTCAGGTAGCTAACTGGTTAGAAGAATGGCTTCGTGCTAGGAGGCAGAGGGTCGTAGTTAATGGTAGTGAATCGGGGTGGTTAGATGTAGGTAGCGGTGTCCCACAGGGTTCAGTGTTAGGCCCACTGCTATTCGTAATTTACATTAACGACATAGTTATAGGATTTTCTAGTAACATGTCAAAATTCGCGGATGATACTAAAATAGGCGGTAAGGTTGTTAACGAGGACGATAGAAATAGGATCCAAGACGATGTAAATAGGATTATGGAGTGGACAGATAAGTGGCAGATGCAATTTAACGTAGAGAAATGTAAAGTTCTGCATATAGGTTCTCGCAACAATAATTACACGTACACGATGGATGATAGGGAGTTAGCGAGCGTTGACGAGGAAGTAGATTTAGGCGTACGCGTATCTAAGGATTTAAAGGTTAGGAACCAGTGCCTGGAGTCTTGCGCAAAAGCTAATAGGATGTTAGGCTTCATAGCGCGTAATTTCGAATTTAAATCGAAGGATATTATATTGCCCCTTTACAAGTCCCTAGTCAGGCCTCATTTAGAATATGCAGTTCAGTTTTGGTGCCCGTACTTGCGTGAGGATATTGATAGGTTAGAAAGGGTTCAGCGTCAGTGCCACGAAACTTATTCCGTCATTGCGCAACAAGCCTTATGAAGATAGGATTAAAGAGCTAGACCTGTATTCACTCGAAACTAGGAGATTAAGGGGGGAGCTTATTGAAGTTTTCAAAATCGTTAATAACATCGATAACGTAAATTTTGACAAATTGTTCACTTTCGATAATAGTAATACTCGTAATAACGGATTTAAGTTGCGTGTCAGACGTTTCATTACTAATATTGCTAAACGTCTTTACGTTTAAAGTAATTGATAAATGGAATAATCTTCCCGCGTCAGTCGTTCATTCTACCAGTGTTAATATGTTTAAGAACTGTCTTGACAGACATTTTAAAAGTATTAACGTTTTTTTAGTATAAAAAAACAAAGTTAGCAACAGGAGCTCTGGTGGTGGTGCTCGAGGATGAGTCTGTTGACGATGAATGCCAGCTTGTGACATGCCAGCGTGTGATGCCAGCAATAAAAAAAATAAAATAAAAAAATAATAGACTAACACGAACGTAGATGTAGCTCGTAGCGTAAACTAACCCACTTTTTGTTTAACTTTACCTACTTTTTTTTACTTTGCATGTCTGTAACTCTCTTTTCTTGCATGTTTGTAGTTTGCACGGTGTGACTGTGAGTTAAGACTGTGTTTGCATGGTTTGTAAGCCTTCTTATTTTACTTCTTTTCATCTTTCACCCCTCTCCTATTCTCTCCGACTATTTTTCTGACTTGTCGGCAGTGGCCGGCGGATGATGATGGTGAGTCTTTTTTTCTCTTTTTCTGAATGAATGTTAACCCACGAATGATAGGTGTTGCTCCTTACTTAACCCCTTATTCTCTTCTCTTCTCTTAACCCCCTACAATTTCCTTTCTCTCGGGCTAACCATAGAGTGGATCTTACGGTCTTTGTTAGCCTTAGCTTCTGTAGATCTGTAGATTATAGGATGCGTCAGCCAGACTCTGTACTGAACGGACGCATTTCCTGAGCTCTCTGATATTGCATCTACTTTTACATATTGCTAAGATTTTACTTTTGGAAAGTTTTGAATTTTATATACTTGCGTTTATATTCACGTTGTTATAGTTAAGTAGTTGAATATTAGTGAGTTTTAGGGATTTAGAAGGTTTCATAGCGTGCCGGCTTAATTTAACTTAAACTTGTGACGGTTATAAACTAATTTTTAACTGCGTGATGCCGTCGCAGAAAGCGTCGTGTGTTAGGTGTAGGGCAAACCGGTGGTATTCGGAATTTAAAGATTATAACGGCGGTCCTATGGCGATTACCGAGAGATCAGTTTGTGGACAATCTCTAGGAGCGCTCCACTTTTCAATATTAAACATACACTCATAAAACATATACCATTTGAAAGCTCACATTTTTCTGAGTCTACAAATGTAGTAATCCAAAAGTATCAATAGAAAATGAAAGATTATAGAAAAAATTACAAGTTACATTTTTATAATGAATATTTCCTGTTTTGGCTATAATGTACTTTTTTTCATAAAATATTTTTCCTGATTGGGCTATTTTTTCGCTACTCTGCGACTTAATTAGTTGGTTGGATTCTGTTCTGTCTATTTTTTTTTTTTAATTGGATTCAGTTTGGTCGTGTTTGTGATAGAATTATGACGTGCTGTTTGTGTGGTTTCTGACTTTGAGAATTTGAATCGTCATGTGCCCTAGAGGAAGAGAAAGCATTGGATGTTTTTATCTTTTCAATATTAAACATACACTCATAAAACATATACCATTTGAAAGCTCACATTTTTCTGAGTCTAAAAATGTAGTAATCCAAAAGTATCAATAGCAAATAAAAAGTAACTAGGTTTAAATGTTTGACGCGTGACGTAATTAATTACATTATAAAGGTTGGCTAAGTTATAAATCTTCAGTCTGTGTTGTAAGATGGTATTTTCGGTAATTGTTACGCTAACCTAACCTAACACGAATATGTTATTACATTATCATTTGTATAATTTAGGTCTCGGGGGTACGGGGCCTGAGCCCCCGTAAAGATCACGCATCACAAATTGATCCGTATAGGGTTTTATATATAAACCTAGTTACTTTTTATTTGCTATTGATACTTTTGGATTACTACATTTTTAGACTCAGAAAAATGTGAGCTTTCAAATGGTATATGTTTTATGAGTGTATGTTTAATATTGAAAAATGGAGCGCTCCTAGAGATTTACCCACTTTGTTTCTTTTGCGAGTTAATGGAGGAAATAGTTGACATAAAACGCAGTGTACGTGAGGTAACAGAAAGACTTGCAACGCTTCATGAGGGCAGGGGTAGGGCTACGGTTGACGAAAGCCGAACCAATACTAACGTTGAAGACGTTAGTAATTTGAAGGGTGAGGTGCGTAACCTAGTTTCTAGTTTAGGTAGCTCGTCGGGAAGGTTGGATAGAGTTGAGAAGGGTTAAGTTGGTCCGAGAGTAGTAGATGGGGAGGGATTTAGAGAAGTTAAGGGTGGAGCTAGGCCGCGTACGTTAGGTGATAGGAATCCCACCCTATCGAGGTTTCGAACCCTTTCGCCCATTTGGAAAGGGACGTGAATGAGGGGAAACTATTTTAATTGGGACTCTTTAGTGCGCCACATGGACAAAGATTCGTGAACGGCATCCAACCAAGAGGAAGAGGGTCTGTCTCCCAGGGGCCAGGGTTGACAGAGTTAAGACGAAGTGGATAGGATTGACGTTGCTCCTCACTCGATGTTGGTGACGATGGTAGGAGGCAACGACTCGTATAGGCCCGATACGAGAGTGCCTGACCTTTTGGAGAGATATAGGGGTTAATTAGGTCCCTGAAGGCGAGGTCAGATAGGTCTTTAGTTCTAGGTATTACCCTAGGCACGGGTTGGGTCTTAGATTACGTCAAAAACAATATTTTTAATAATAAATTAGAAGAATTTGTGCTGAGGAAAATGTACCCTTCGTAAAGCTGTGGTCCGAATTCAGTGATCCTAGCCTTTTTATAAAAGATGGGGTGCATTTTAATGAAATAGGTAATGCTAGGCTAGGTAGGTTAATAGACGAAAACGTGCGAAAGCTGTATAGGTCGAAGCCTTCTTTAAACGTTGTGGGTCCGGGGAACGCGGGCCCGACGTGAAAAATAGTTTAAAACGCGGGCCCGTGGTAAAAAATAACTTAAAAGTCTTTTATTGTAACGCGCGTAGTAATAAAAAACGAATTTAAGGCGATAATTATTCCGGCAACTACGATATAGTTGCTATCACTGAAACGTGGTTAAATACCGTGACTCGGGACTTGTTGGGAACTTGATATACCGGGTTTTAAACTCTTACTAATGATAGGTTACATAGGTTTGGTGGCGGCGTTTTGCTGTACATTCGTAATTCCCTTAGGGCTACGAGGTTAAGATAGATTTTCCGGCACAATTAATGCGATATGCGTTGAAGTTAGGGCGCGTAGTATTAGTTTTAATTTTTTTGTTTATAGACCTCCCGTTCAACCCTTCGACACCGATACTAGATTTTACTCACTTCTTGGTAACTTTTTGACAATCGGAATAGTATAATTGTCGGAGACTTTAACTGCCCTAATGTTAATTACAGACTTTTACTGGTAATGAGGAGGGTTTGAGATTGATTGAGTTCATGGAGGATAATTTTTTACGACAGATAATTACCGAACCAACGCGCGGTGACAATATTTTAGATTTGTGATGACGAACGGCGAAAATATAGTCGATACTTTAGAAGTAGGCGAGAGTTTAGGATGTATGATCATCAAATTCTTAGGTTTAAGTTATCGATAGAAAACACTAAGGATAGTAACGTAATAGAAGTCCCTGATTTTCGTAGCTAATTTTGATAGTTTTGCGGATAGGATGATACTGTGGACTGGGATAACTTATTTATGGGTAATGACACAAATTTGCATTAGGAGGCGTTTAAAGAAAGTTTTATGAA
Organism: Bathynomus jamesi; assembly: GCA_023014485.1. Classification (NCBI taxonomy): domain Eukaryota; kingdom Metazoa; phylum Arthropoda; class Malacostraca; order Isopoda; family Cirolanidae; genus Bathynomus; species Bathynomus jamesi. The sequence goes on from JAJOZX010017042.1 coordinate 64,145, forward strand.
TATTGAAAGGGAGTTTATTCCTCGTAGGCCAAGCGCGCTAGAAATCATGGTAGGCCCAAGTGGTGGACTAGGGAAATAGGCAGTTCATAAACGAGCGTAACAGAGCGTATAGACTTAATAAGCGCAATGGCACGGCAGCTAACTTTAATAGATATATCGAGCTTAGACGTCAGGTTAAAAGATCAGTTAGGAATGCTAAGCGTAATTTAGAGATACTTATAGCTGCGGATAGTAAACATAATCCAAAAAAGTTTTTTGAATAAGTCAATAATCGTAAGCCGATAAAAGATAACTAGGCCCTCTAGTGGATGTTAACGGCGCTTGGCTTCTGACGCTCAGGCGATGGCGGGTATTTTCAATAACTTTTTTGCGACAGTTTTTACCGTAGAAGACGTAAATAATGTCCCCGACGTGGACGATATCGTTCCATTTAGTAGCGAGATATTTTGGATGAAATAACTGTTTACGAGGTGAGATTGCGCATTATATCGATAGGCTAAAAGTTAGCAAGGCTCCTGGCCAGACGCTTTTTATCCCAGACATTTGAAAGATTTGAAAGACGTTACGTAGGCCCCTTAACGAAGATTTTTAATCAGTCACTCGAAACGGGGATTATTCCTGAAGACTTCAAATTAGCTAACGTCACGCTATTTTTAAAAAAGGCGACCGCACAGTACTAGTAATTATAGGCCCATTAGCTTAACGTCAATTGTCGGTAAACTTTTGGAATCCGTAGTTAGGGATCGTATCATCGATCACTTAGAAAGTAGATTTGATTAATAGTAGTCAGCATGGGTTTCGACGCCATAGATCTTGTTTAACTAATTTGTTAGAATTTTATAACGAAATAGTGCGCGAATACGATAGGCATAGAGCGGCTGACGTTATTTATTTAGATTTTAAAAGGCGTTCGATACAGTTCCGCATAGAAGATTAATTGCGAAGGTTAAAGCGCACGGTATACGCGGTCAGGTAGCTAACTGGTTAGAGGAATGGCTTCGTGCTAGGAGACAGAGGGTCGTTGTTAATGGTAGTGAATCGGGTGGTTGGATGTAGGTAGCGGTGTCCCACAGGGTTCAGTGTTAGGCCCATTGCTATTCGTAATTTACATTAACGACATAGATGTAGGATTGACTAGTAACGTGTCAAAATTCGCGACGATACTAAAATAGGCGGTAAGGTTGTTAACGAGGACGATAGAAAAGGCTCCAAGACGATGTAAATAGGATTATGGAGTGGACGGATAAGTGGCAGATGCAATTTAACGTAGACAAATGTAAAGTTTTGCATGTAGGTTTTCTCGTAACAATAATTACACGTACACGATGGATGATAGAGAGTTAGCGAGCGTTGACGAGGAAGTAGATTTAGGCGTACGCGTATCTAAGGATTTAAAAGTTAGGAACCAGTGCCTGGAGTCTTGCGCAAAAGCTAATAGGATGTTAGGCTTCATAGCGCGTAATTTCGAATTTAAATCGAAGGATATTATATTGCCCCTTTACAAGTCCCTAGTCAGGCCTCATTTAGAATATGCCGTTCAGTTTTGGTGCCCGTATTTGCGTGAGGATATTGATAGGTTAGAAAGGGTTCAGCGTCGTGCCACGAAACTAATTCCGTCATGGTGCAACAAGCCTTATGAAATAGGATTAAAGAGTTAGACTTGCATTCACTCGAAACTAGGAGATTAAGGGGGGAGCTTATTGAAGTTTTCAAAATCGTTAATAACATCGATAACGTAAATTTTGACAAACTGTTCACTTTCGATAATAGCAATACTCTAATAACGGATTTAAGTTGCGTGGCAGACGTTTCATTACTAATATCGCTAAAAACTTCTTTACGTTTAAAGTAATTGATAAATGGAATAATCTTCCCGCGCCCGTCGTTCACTCTACCAGCGTTAATATGTTTAAGAACCGTCTAGATAGGCATTTTAAAAATATTAACGTTGTTTAAAATAAAAAAAAATCAATTAGCAACAGGAGCTCTGCTGGTGGTGGTCGAGGATGAGTCGTTGACGATAATGCCAGCTTGTGACATGCCAGCGGTGATATGCCAGCAAAAAATTAATAAAAAAAAAAATTAGACTAATACGAACGTAGATGTAGCTCGTAGAGTAAACTAACCCACTTTTGTTTAACTTTACCTACTTTTTTTTTCTTTTCTTATCCTCACCTTACTTGCATGTCTGTAACTCTCTTTGCTTGCATGTCTGTAGTTTGCATGGTATGACGTGAGTTAAGACTGTGTTTGCATGGTTTGTAAGCGTTCTTATTTTACTTCTTTCATCTTTCACCCCTTTCCTATTTCTCCGACTATTTTTCTGACTTGTCGGCAGTGGCCGGCGGATGATGATGGTGAGTCTTTTTTTCTTTTTCTGAATGAATGTTAACCCATGAGTGATAGGTGTTGCTACTTACTTAACCCCTTATTTTCTTCTCTTAACCCCCTACTCTTTCCTTTCTCTCGGGCTAACCTTAGAGTGGATCTTAGGGTCTTTGTTAGCTTAGCTTCTGTAGATCTGTAGATTAACATAGGTATTACATTTACTTTCAACAAAACTTTCATCAGAAAGTCTTTCAACGAAAGTTTCATTATAAAGACTTTCAACAGAAGTACCTTTAAATTATATAAATCAACAATTTCATTGTTGTCGTTACTGTTTTCAACATTAGCATCACAAACACTGTCACAAGATGCATCACAAAAATCATCCTCAGGAGAGGCTGTGAGTTCTAGCCTCGAAGGAAATTCATTTGAAGAACAAGCCGAAACAAACTGTTCAGAGACAACTGAGTTAGAGAAAATAGTTGGGTCAGGATTACCCAAATTTTCTAAGGGTGACGTTTCATCGTCAAAAGAAAGGTCCTGCTCGGGTGCATTGTACCAGAGAAGGGAATAGTGTCTTTTGTCCCATTTATCGACGAAGCATCGAGCCGAAAATTCGAAATAGAATCCGTTGGGTCGTAGGGATTCTGGGCCAATAACTAAATCATAACCGGGACAATATTCCGAAGGGACTAACGAGAAACCTTTACAGACAAGACACTTACGAAACTACATGGCAAGTATAGGTCCCGCAAGGACGGGAATAAGGTTACCATCGGAATCCCGAATGTGTGGAACGGATGGCGGCCCTTTAAAGAGAGGACACAGCAATTTATCCGCTATAGACGCAGAAACAAGACTACACGAACATTTAAGATCAAAACGACCTAAAAGGGTCTCCTTTGGGCAAAGGAGTTTGAAATCGATTTCGGGAATAAAATAATAACTTTTTGGAGATTCTGAATGTACAGAACTCAAAGAGGAAGTAGATTGGGAAGGTGGAGCAGAATCAGGTACATTCAACGCCTTTCTACCCAGACCAGAAGGGTCAGCGGAATCACTCCGATTATCTACAGAAACATTATAGGGAGATGCGTTTTTGCGCAACACTGAAGGATGGTGACATGACTCATGAACAAGGGAATGAAGGAAAATCCATAACTGGCGTGTGCTGCTGTCTTTTATACTTTTAACGTCAACTAACCATTTGATGGATCCCTGCCGGTTACAATACTCTGTGATTTCATGCAGACCTTTATATATATCATACCAATTACGTTTAAATTCTACCCAAGAGAAATGATATACTAGTCCATTTGACCAATTAATAAGAAAAGTACGGACGCGCGCGGCGTCACCGGAATTTGGGTCACAAGTATCAAAAGCAAAACCGATTTTATCAGCATCCGAAGCCTGACAACCCCTAAACGAATCGTCAGTTTTACCGAAC